>LNAC01000236.1:352835-494739 GCA_002007465.1 Ailurus styani
AGCTTGAGAAGTTCTTTATAGATCTTGGATATCAGCCCTTTGTCTGTAGTGTCATTTGCAAATATCTTCTCCCATTCCATGGGTTGCCTTTTTGTTTTGTTGACTCTTTCCTTTGCTGTGCAGAAAGTTTTTATCTTGATGAAGTCCCAGAAGTTCATTTTTGCTTTTGTTCCTTTGTCCTTGGAGACGTGTCTTGAAAGAATTTGGTGTGGCCAACGTCAAAAAGGTTACTGCCTATGTTCTCCTCTAGGATTTTGATAGATTCCTGCCTCACCGTGAGGTCTTTCATCCATTTTGAGTTGCACTACTGGGTATTTACCCCATATGTACCCCAAAGTTCATAGCAGCAATGACCACAATTGCCAAACTGTGGAAAGAGCCAAGATGCCCTTCAACAGATGAATAGATAAAGAAGATGTGGTCCATATGTACAATGGAATATTACTCACCCATCAGAAAGGCTGAATATCCAACTTTAGTGTCAACATGGATGGATCTGGAGATTATGCTGAGTGAAATAAGCCAAGCAAAGAAAGTTTATTATCATATGGTTTCACTTACTTGTGGAACATAAGGAATAAAATGGAGGACTCTAGGGGAAGGAAAAGAAAAGTGAATTGGGGTAAATCAGAAGGGGAGATGAACCATGAGAGACTGTGGAATCTGAGAAACAAGCTGAGAGTTATAGAGGGGAGGGGAGAGAGGGGATGGGTGAACCTGGTGGTGGGTATTAAGGAGGGCACATGTTGCATGGAGCACTAGGTGTGGTGCATAAACAATGAATCTTGGAGCACTGAAAAAATTAAAAAATTAAAAAATATATAAATCCTATGTAAAAAAAAGAAAGCCTTGTTTTCTAATTAGAAATTGGGAAAACTAACAAAATCTCTTAAGAAGGGAACGACCAAAAAAAAAAAAAAAAGGAAGGAAGGAAGGAATGACATGGGGATGCCTGGGTGACTCATCAGGTTAGGCATCTGACTCTTGATTTCAGCAAGTGTCATGATCTCAGCACCATGAAATGAGGACCCATGTCAGGTTCCATGCTCAGCATGGAGTCTGCTTGAGATTCTCTCTCACAGCACCAACACAACACCAACAATGGCAGCCTAAACCAGTCACATCAAACCCCATCCCCCTGTTCTCTGGAGGTGCTGCTTTTTCCCAGGCAAGTGTGCCTGAGAACCAGTAGAGTGGCCCCTTCCCCAGAAGACAAGCACAACCCCTTTTACTAACACAGAGAAGATAGAGACCTAGACAAAATGCCAAAATGGAGGAATTCATCCCAAAAGAAAGAACAAGAAAAAGTCACAGGATTGATCAAAACAAATATAAGTAATATGCCTCATCCAGATTTTAAAGCCACAATCATTAAGATACTACCTGCACTCAAAAAAAGAATAGAAGACCCCAGGGAGTTCCTTACTACAGAAATAAAAGAGCCAAAAACTAATCAGGCCAAAATGAAAAATGCAATAACTGAGATTCAATACCAGCTGGATGTAATCACTACAAGGATAGAGAATCAGAAGAATGAATAAATGATGTAGAAGATAAAATTATGGAAAATAATGAAGTTGCAGTAAAGAGGGAAAGAAAAATCTTGGATCACAAAAATAGATTTACGGAACTCAGTGACTCCACAAAGCATAATAACATTGGTATCACAGAGTCCCAGAAGAAGAAGAGAGGGAAAAGGAGGCAGAAGTTTTGCTGAGGAAATTATGGCTGAAAACTTCCCTAATCTGTGGACATCCAAATTCAAGAGGCACAGAGAACTCCTATCAAATCAACAAAAGCAGGCCAACACCAAGACATATCATAGTAAAGTTTGCAAATTACAGAGATCAGGAAAGAATCCCCAAAAGCAGCAAGGGAAAAGAAATCCCTAATCTACAAGGGAAGAAGACAAATATGGTTAGCAGTAGATGTCTTCACAGAAACTTAGCAGACCAGAAAAAAAATGGCATGACATATTCAACATACTGAATGGGAAAATAAATATGCAGCCAAGAATATTCTCTCCAGCAAGACTATCATTCAGAATAGAAGGAGAGACAGTTTCCCAGATAAACAAAAACTAAAGGAGTTCATGCCCACTAAACCAGCTCTGCAAGAAATAAAAAGGGGACATTTTGAGTGGGAAAGAAAGACCAAAAGTGACAAAAACCGGAAAGGAACACAGAAAATCTCCAAAAACATTGACAAAACAAGTAATAAAATGGTGCTCAATTCATTATATCAATAATTACTCTGAATGTAAATGGACTAAATACTCAAATCAAAAGACATAGAGGGTCAGAATGGACAGAAAAATAAGACCCATCTATATGTTGCCTATAAGAGACTCACTGTAGACCCAAAGACACCTCCGGATTGAAAGTGAGGGGATGGGAAACTATCTATCATGCTCATGGACATCAAAAGAAAGCCAGAGTAGCCATACTTATATCAGACAAACTAGATTTTAAACCAAAGACTGTAACAAGAGATGAAGAAGAACACTATATCATAATTAAGGGGTCTATCCAGCAAGAAGATCTCACAATTGTAAATATTTATGCCTCCAACTTGGGAGAATTTACAGCAAACATAAAGCAACTCATTAATAATAGTACAGTAATAGTAGGGGAATTTAACACCCCACACACATCAATGGAGAGATCATCTAAATAGAAAATCAATAAGGAAACAATGGCTTTGAATGACACACTGGAATAGATGGACTAAATAGGTATATTCAGAACATTCCATCTTAAAGCAGCAGAATACACATTTATTTTAAAATGCATATGGGACATTCTCCAGAAAGAGATCACATACTAGGTCACATATCAGGCCTGGACAAGTACAGAAGGACTGAGATCATACCTTGCATATTTTCTGATCATAACACTATGAATCATGAAGTCAACCACAAGTAAAATTTTGGAAAGAGCACAAATGCATGGAGGCTAAAGAACATCCTACTAAAGAATGAATACATCAACCAAGAAAGTTAAAGAAGAGATAGAAAAATACATGGGAACAAATGAAAATGAAAACACGATGGTCCAAAACCTTTGGGATGCAGCAGAAGCAGTCATAAGAAGGAAGTGTACAGCAATACAGGCCTACCTCAAGAAGCAAGAAAATCTCAAATACACACCTAACCTTACAACTAAAGGAGCTAGAAAAATAACAAAAAATTGAGCCTAAAGCCAGCAGAAGATGGGAAAAAATAAGGAATAGAGCAAAAATTAATGATATAGGGTGTCTGGGTGGTTCAGTTGGTGAAGCGTTTGCCTTTGGCTCAGGTCCTGTTCTTGGGGTCCTGGGATCAAGTCCTGCATAGGGCTCTCTGTTCAGCAGGGAGTCTTCTTTTCCCTCTCCCTTTGCCCCTCCTCCCTAATGCTCTCTCTCTCTCTCTCTCTCTCTCTCTCTCTCAAATAGATAAATAAAATCTTTCTTTAGAAAAGAAAGAAATGATAAAGAAACAAAAATCCCAGAAAAAAAAAAAACAAGTAGAACAGATCAATGAAACTAGGAGCTGTTTCTTTGAAAAAGTTAATAAAATTGATAAACCCCTAGCCAGACTTAAAAAAAAATAAAAAAGACAAAAATAAATAAAATNATGCTCTCTCTCTCTCTCTCTCTCTCTCTCTCTCTCAAATAGATAAATAAAATCTTTCTTTAGAAAAGAAAGAAATGATAAAGAAACAAAAATCCCAGAAAAAAAAAAAACAAGTAGAACAGATCAATGAAACTAGGAGCTGTTTCTTTGAAAAAGTTAATAAAATTGATAAACCCCTAGCCAGACTTAAAAAAAAAATAAAAAAGACAAAAATAAATAAAATCACTAATGAGAGAGGAAAATTCACAACCAATGCCTNTACTTGTAATCTCTCTCTCTGTGTCAAATGAATAAATAAAAAATCTTAAAAAAAAATAAAAATAAAATAAAAAAAAATAAAATCACTAATGAGAGAGGAAAATTCACAACCAATGCCTCAGAAATACAAACAGTTATAAGAGAATATTATTAAAAATTATATGCCAACAAGTTGGACAATCTATAAGAGGTGGATAAATTCCTAGAAACATACAAACTACCACAACTGAGGGAGGAAGATATACAAAGTTTAAGCAGACCCATAACCAGCAAAGAAATTGAATCAGTAATCAAATATTTTCCACCAAACAAAAGTTCAAGGCCAGATGGCTTCACAGGGGAATTCACCCAAACATTTAAAGAAGAACTAATACCTATTCTTCTTAAACTCTTCCAAAATAATAGAAATGGAAGGAAAATTTCCAAACTCATTTTATGAGGCCAGCATTACTGCTAATCCAAAATGACACAAAGACCCACTAAAAAAAGAACTACGGGCCTATATTCCTGATGAACATGGACGCAAAAATTCTCAACAAAATACTAGTAAATTGAATCCAACAGTACATTAAAAGAATTATTCACCACAATCAAGTGGAATTTATTCCTGGGTTGCAAGGATGGTTCAATATTTGCAAATTAATCAATGTGATACACCACATTAATAAAAGGAAGGATAAAAACTATATGATCCTTTCAATAGAGGTAGAAAAAGCATTTGACAAAGCACAGCATCCATTCTTGATAAAAACACTTAACAGAGTAGGGATACCTCAACATCATAAAGGACATACACAAAAGACCCACAGCTAATATCATCCTGAATGGGAAAAGACTGAGAGCTTTTCCTCTAAGGAAAAAGACAGGCATATTCACTCTCATCATTGTTATTTAACATAGTACTGGAAGTCTTAGTCTTGTCAATCAGACACCAAAAAGAAATAAAAGGCATCCAAATTGGCAAGGAAGAAGTAAAACTTTCACTATTTACAGACAACATGATACTCTATGCAGAAAACCCAAAGACTTTACCAAAAAAATCACTTAAACTGATACACGAATTCAGCAAAGTCACAGGATACAAATCAGTGTACAGAAATCTGTTACATTTCTATCCACTGATAATGAAGCAGCAGAAAGAGAAATCAAGGAATCAATCCCATTGATAAATTGCACCAAAAATGATAAGATACTTAGGAATAAAGCTAACCAAAGAGGTAATAGATATGTATTCCGAAAACTAGGGAACATTTATGAAAGAAACTGAAGACACACAAAAAATGGAAAAACATTCTATTCTCATGGATTGGAAGAACAAATATTGTGAACGTGTCTATACTACCCAGAGCAACCTACACATTTAATGAAATTCCTTTCAAAATAACACCCTCATTTTTCACAGAGCTAGAACAAACAACCCTAACATTTGTATGGAACCAGAAAAGACCTTGAATAGTCAAACTAATGTTGAAAAAGAAAACCAAAGCTGAAGGCATAACAATTCTAGACTTCAAGTTTTACTACATAGCTGTAGTGATCATGACAGTATGTGATACTGGCCCAAAACCAGATACATGAATGGAACAGAATAGAAAAACTGAAATGGACCAACAACTATATGGTCAACTAATCTTTGACCAAGCAGGAAAGAATATCCAATGGGAAAAAAGACAGTCTTTTCAACAAATGGTGTTTGGAAAACCAGACAGCAACATGCAGAAGAATGAAATCACTTTCTTACATTATCTTCTTTCATCCTAGAGAAGAAAATAGGCAGCAACTCTTTACTAGACATGTTTCCAGAGGCAAGGGAAACAAAAGCAAAAATGAACTACTAGGACTTCATCAAGATAAAAAGCTCCCAAACAGTGAAGGAAACAATCAACAAAACTAAAAGGTAACCTAGGGAATGGAAGAATATATTTACAAATGACATATCTGATAAAGTGTTAGTATCCAAAATCTATAAAGAATGCATCAAACTGAAGACCCAAAAACAATACCATTAAAAAATGGGCAGTAGAACATGAATAGACATTATTCCAAAAAAGACACACGGATGGCCAACGGACATATCAAAAGATGCTGAATGTCATTCATCATCAGGAAATACAAATCTAAACTACAATGAGATATCACCTCACCCCTGTCAGAATGGCTAAAATCAATGACACAGGAAAGAACAGATGTTGGGGAGGATGTGAAGAAAGGAGAAACCTCTTACACTGTTGGTGTGAATGCAAACTGGTGCAGCCACTCTGGAAAACAGTATGGAGGTTCTTCAAAAGTTAAAAATAATGCTATCCAACAATCCAGAAATTGTACTACCAGGTATTTACCCAAAGTATACAAAAATAATGATTCAAAGGGGCACATGCAACCAAATGTTTATAGCAGCATTATCAACAATAGCCAAGTTATGGAAAGAGCCCAAATGTCCATTTTCTAATGAATAGATAAAGAAGAAGTTGTACACACACACACACACACACACACACACACACACAGTCACACACTGGGATATTACTCAGCCATAGAAAAGAATGAAATCTTGCCATTTGCAAGGATGTGGATGGAGCCAGAGAGTATTATGCTAAGCTAAATAAATCATTCAGAGAAAGACAAATACCATATGATTTCAATCATATGTGGAATTTAAGAAACAAAACAAATGAACATGAGAAAAGTAGAGTCAAATCATAAAACAGACTCTTAACTGTAGAGCACAAATGAGGGCTGCTGGAGGGGAGGTGGATGGGGGATGGGCTAAATGTGATGGGCATTAAGGAGGGCACTTGTGATGAGCACTGGGTGTTGTATGTAAATGAAGAATCACTGAATTCTGCACCTGAAACTAATATTACATTGTATGTTAACTAACTAGAATTTAAAGAAAAACTTGAATCCATAAAAAGTAAAAAATAAAGCACAGGCAAAAGAGAACCAATATATGAACCTTTACAAGAAGAAAGCAAAATAATGGAACAAAATAAACACTGGGGGAACAAAAGTTGTCACCATTAGCAAATGGAAATAATGTGTGTGTGTGTGTGTGTGTGTGCATGTGCGCACGTGTGTGTGTGTGTATGTACATGTTTGTGTTGGATGAGAAGGAGGGGGCTAGACCTCTGTGTTTAAAAGTTGGGACAGTAAGTACATAAGAGTAACATAATTTCATCTTTTGTACAAGTGTATTTTTCTCATCACTAGTGTTTCCATCAGGATGATTTGTTGGTTTCACACTATGCAATCTAAAACTTTTTTTTTCATGATTTTCTCAATTATCATCAAGTCAATGCTATGAATTACATTCATAAAAATCCATTACTTTTGGGGACAGGAATTACTTTTTGTGTTTCTTCTTGTCTTTAGTATTCATTTGTATGCCATTAAGAAAGAATTGAAAGAGGGGTTGGCATGAGTTTGTTTGATATCCTTTGGACAGGCAAATAGGCACCTATGTTTTAAATTTTATATACAAAGTTCATATTAAAGATGACATTTTAAGTAATGGTGGTAAGTGAACACATGAAGGGAAGAGTTTAGAGGTATTAATAATGATATTAACAAGTAATTTCAGGACAGAAATGAAAACAAAGAAGTAAGATAGATGTTCAGGTCAAAAAACAGAAAAAGGATAAGTAACAGTAGGGAGTCATGAAACTCCAAGGTCTATTCAATTATATTGAAGCTGAGTATAAGCTGAGGGACAGGAAGGGGTAAAACTTGAATCTGAAATACACGTTATGAAGCCAGATTATAAAAAGCTTATACTCGAAGCAAGATTATGAAAAATTCATTGAGTTTTCTGGATTCTCTGCTTTATGAATTAGAATTATGATATTCAACCCAGACATATGAACAGTTTCTGAGATGACAATTGAGCCTATCCACAGACATACTGATTAAAATATACAGGGTTATTTTATATATCTATTTTGTAGTTATGCATACATATCACAGGTTTGGAGTATATCTGATAATTTGCCCTGATATCTTCTTAGGTTTCACAAAGTTATTCGGTGATTCCAGAGTCAGGGAAAGTGAATTGAAACTCTTTTTTGATTTAGGTAATACTAATTCAGAAGATTGTCATATATTGTGTTTTTATTTTAATGAGATTTTTTAGTGTCTTTGTGAAAAAATGCTGGATTTACAGTGATTTAGCAAGTGTACATGTTTAAAAATTAATTAATGGATCTTCATAAACTTGGTGGGAGACTTTACTAAGCAATCTTGAATTATTTCTGTCCAAAAACTATGTCCATGAAAACTGAGAATGATACGTGATATAACTTTCCTATGTCTAAAAACATGCAGAACTCACTAAAAGCAGAAATCTACAAATGTATTTGAACTGATTTTTATAACATAGGAATCAAGGCTAAAATGTAAAAAGAGGCTAAGTAGAAAATACTGCAAATTGGAAAGGAATTGTTGAACAGATAGAAGAAGGTATAAGAAAATCTACAGAACAAGAACAGGGAACATCTGGTTTAGGAGTAACTCACACAAAGCAAAACAGAACGAAGCAAAATGAAAGGTTTCTTTTGACTGCAAAATTAATATGAGGCAACATGCAAACAAACCTTCAGTCTTATATTCCTTTAAAGAAGTACAAGTTGCAAGTAATTAGGGAGCGATATTTCAAGAGGATAGATTATAGGCAGCCTGATGTCGAAGGTTGGCAGTGGATTGTTTAACAGAGATACTGGCAAGATAGAAATAACTTTAATTGCTGCTGACATGAGATCTTAATAAAACAAGGACATTGAATCTAGAAATGAGAAAACTACGGGGCAAAAGTGTATTTGTCTTTTTAAATTTTGAAAGGCTGTCATTTAAAGGATCAAGTAGAGACATTCAGCGTTTTATCTGAAAAATTTGGGTAGAGACTCAGCCAGTTAGGTTGATAGAGTTACAGAGAAGTGAACTTAGGCTTACTATAAATAAAAATACTTTAAAATAAGAAGCCTTACACAAAATAACTTTATAATTGTCCCTAGAGTATTTAACAAGTGAAGAAATAACACAGAAGGTTTGCTCCTGGTGTAGTCCTCATGGGATGACCCTGGAGCTTGCCCTTATTATGAAATTATAATTGACTTATTTTCAGTCCTCTTTCAGAGGGACTTCTTACTCCAACTTCAGAAAAACTTTATGCTTCAATTCTCTGAAACAGTTTCATGGGATTAGAAAAAACTGTGACTACCATTCCTTCTGGTTGCTGCTATTTTTGTAGGTCATCAGGGACTGGGGTGTATTGTTACTGGTCTTAAATTTACATTTTCTTCCTATTTTCATTCAACATGTCAGCATGAAGGCAGAGATTTGCATGCAGTTTGATTTCACAGATCTATTGGCACTTATTAATTTTGGTAGAAAAATACCTGTATTTCTCTGAGTGAACTAAAGAGATTCCTAGTCCATCATCTTCACTCAGCATTCAGGAAGACAGATATGACAGGTTGTCAAACAAAATTATATTAAAGAAAGAACAAAACACTAGTAATAGGTAATAAAAAATTATGGACTGTAGGCAATGCCACTAAGAAAAAACATGGTCATGCCATGCTTAAGGAGGTTATTATTTTATTGAGGATTAAATATTGTTTGGGATGTTTAATTTTGGCATTGTCATTGATAATTTTTGTTTTTAAAATATATTTTCTTTCCTAGACTGAAATAAAAATAATTTGGATCTCTGTTGTTTCACATGAAAAAGTTCACAAGATAGAGAAGAAATACCAGTTCAGGTAAGAATAATTTAAAAACAATCACACTTATTTTATTTTAGTCATATAATAAGTCATAAAATAAGTCATATAATAAGACTGCCAAGAACATTTCCTACATGTAAAAAAGATATTTTTCTTGTATTCCCAAATGTGGTATGCCATATACTAAAGATTATCAAGCT
Source organism: Ailurus styani (assembly GCA_002007465.1). NCBI lineage: Eukaryota > Metazoa > Chordata > Mammalia > Carnivora > Ailuridae > Ailurus > Ailurus styani. The sequence continues at coordinate 362,627 of LNAC01000236.1, forward strand.
GAGAATAAACCTCAATAATTCATATTCCATTGCTTAGAGGCAGATTATGGCTAGATCAAACTCGGACTATAACTATTTTTTTGTTTTAATTTAGTTTAGTTTGTTTTTATTTGTTTAGTTTTCATTTTAATTCCAGTTAGTTAACACACAGTGTTATATTAGTTTTAAGTGTACAATATAGTAATTTAACACTTCCCTACAATACCTAGTGCTCATCACATGCCCTCCTTAAACACTTCACCTATTTAACCCATCCCCTCACTCACCTCCTCTCTAGTAACCATCAGGTTGTTCTCTATAGTTAAGGGTCTGTTTCTTGCTTTGCCTCTATCTCTCTCTCTTTTTTTCTCCTTTGCTTGTTTGTTTTATTTCTTAAATTCTACATATGAGTAAAATCAATAGTATTTGTCTCTCTCTGCCTTATTTTTTTCACTTAGTATTATACTCTCTAGCTCCATCCATGTTGTTGCAAATGGCAAGATTTCAGTCTTTTCTATGGCTGGCTGAGTAATATTCCATTATATAGATATAGATATATAGATATACACATACATACCACATCTTTATCCATTCATCAGTCTGTGAACACTTGGGCTGCTTCACAAAGCAGGCAAGAATACCCATTGGTAAAAAGACAATCTCTTCAGCAAATGGTGTTTGGAAAACTGAACAGCAACATGCAGGAGAAAGAAACTGAACCACTTTCTTATGTCATATGCAAAAATAAATTCAAAATGGATTAAAGACCAAAGTATGGGACAGGAAACCATCAAAATCCTAGAGAACACAGCCAGTAACTTCTTTGGCATTGGTCATAGCAACTTCTTTCTAGATATATCTACTGAGGCACAGGAAACAAAAGCAGAAATGAACTATTGGGAATTCATGAATATAAAAAGCTTCTGCACAGTGAAGGAGATAATCAACAAAACTAAAAGGCAACATTTCGAATCAAGTAAGATAATTGCAAATAATATATCTGATAAAGAGTTGGTATCCAAAACCTATAAAGAACTTACCAATTTCAACACCCAAACAATTAATAATCTAATTAAGAAATTGGCAGAAGACATGAATAGACATTTTTCCAAAGAAGACATCCAGATGGCCATCAGATACATGAAAAGATGCTCAACATCACTGATCATCACAGAAATACAAATCAAAACTATGGTGAGATAACTAACATTTAAAATATAGTCCTATAGTCCAAGTGATGTGCATTGTATTCTATCTTTTATTTCTCTTTTTCTGATGCTTAGAAGATCTCAAAATCATAAAGATACTTACCATCTCTATTTTGATCATTTAATACCTAATATTGACTATAATTCTTTTGTGAACAGAAGTAAACCTTTTCATAGCTCACATTCTACAGTTTTGTATAAAAGCAATAAACAGTATTACTCTACTATAATCTATTACTCTAGGTTAGGTTTTCCTTGAAATATTAATATATTACTTTCATTGATACAACATCCATCAAAAAAGTAACATTCATTTAAGAACTTAAATTTCTTCTCCATCTCTATCTTTTTCTTCTTCTGCTTCTCCTCCATTGAAAGTAAGACCAAAGGACAAAGTGTACGTCTTGCAGAAAGAATTTTAGCATGTCTTAAAAGTGCTTCTTATTCTTTTTTTTTTTTTTTAAGATTTTATTTATTTTTTTATTTGACACAGAGAGAGAGATTACAAGTAGGCAGAGAGGCAGGCAGAGAGAGAGGAGAGAGGAGGAAGCAGGCTCCCTGCTGAGCAGAGAGCCCGACGTGGGCCTCGATCCCAGGACCCTGGGATCATGACCTGAGCCGAAGGCAGCGGCTTTAACCCACTGAGCCACCCAGGCGCCCAAAGTGCTTCTTATTCTTATTGAGAGTCCTTTTTTTCTGATTCCAAAGCAATGCATGATGACTGTTGCTTGAAACTGCTCTATATTGTTTTTGCCTTAAAAATTTCATTCTATTAGTTCTAGAATAAAATATAATCATCGTGTACGTTACCTTATAAACCTTATTCATTCCCCCACCTCCTAATAAAATCAAATTACTATACCATTATCTGAATGGATTTTAAATGTATCATGGAGCTGTGGAGCAAGGATGGAGACTGAAAAAGGTAATATATTTCATTTAGTTATTTTCCCCTTGATTTGAATGTATGTGAATTAATTTCATACCTTTCTTTGAGAAAGATTTTAGGAAAGGAAACACACAAAAGAAACAAAATAAATCATGAAGACTTTGCGATCGAAGAACTTTTGTAGACAATGGAACAACAAAAACAAAAAGAAATCTCTTACAACTGGCAGACTGAGAGTCAAAGAGAAACTGCATGCTTTTTGATTTTGATTGCTACTGTATCAGTCATTTTAATTTTGGCAAAGACATTTTGTGGATCATTTGCTAGTTCTTCCTATCTTTGTTACCCCTTGGAAAGATACATGCCACCAAAGAAGAAAAGATGTTTAATGTCATCTTTAATTGCTAGACAACTTAATTGACAATGAGTGTGTTGTTTCATAGAAAAATAACAGAAAATATTTTAAATTAATCAAAGCTATCTTGATGCTTAAAAGCTTGCTCAAATCCAAATAGGCTAATTTGAATGCTTCCAGAAACCAAATGCTTATTTATTTTTTTAAAGATTTATTTGTTTATTTGAGAGAGAGAGAACAGAGGGAAGGCCAGAGGGAGAGAATCTCAAACTGCTTCTCCACTGAGCGTGGTGCCCCACATGGGGCTTGATCTCAAGACTCTGACATCATGACCTGAGCTGAAACCTAGAGTTGACTGCTTAAACAACTGAGCCACCCAGGTGCCCCACAAATATTTATTTATTCTTAATGCTAGTAAGCTCCAACACCAGGTTAAGAATTCAATAAACTTTTATTCTAGTATATGCTTTTACACAGTTGACATTTTTAAAAAAGATTTTATTTATTTATTTGACAGAGAGAGATCACAAGTAGGCAGAGAGGCAGGCAGAGAGAGAGGTGGAAGCAGGCTCCCTGCTGAGCAGAGAGCCCAGTGTGGGGCTTGATCCCAGGACCCTGAGATCATGACCTGAGCTGAAGGCAGAGGCTTAACCCACTGAGCCACCCAGTATTAATAATATCTCATAAAGAATGCTCCAAATAACTTATTCACATTTCCTCATAGCAATATTAAATATGAAAACTCTGGACATCTGTGAGCATTTGCTGTATTTCTACAAAGCATTGTGTATTTCTCAGTCTCCGGGTATTAATATGTTATGCAAAGGGGGACATATAGAATTTTAATTTTTCTCTTCCCTGTATGCCTAAGTAAGATTGAGATACAGAAAATACCTACAAGGATTAAGTTAGAAACTGTGTGACCAGTGGCTTATATGCAAATGATAGCATAAACACTAATGCTATGTTTTGTTTTTTATATCATTCCAAAAATGTTATAGTGTGTGCATACGATGAGGGAAAAAATGGAAAGGTAGAATAACCAGTGATTTCTGTTGAATTAAAGGGGCAAAAGAGGGGACATGGGAAAATTATAGTGATTTGGTAAATTAAGACATTTTGTTTGGTTTTCTTTGAGTGCCATGGTAATCCCTATTTTGCTCTCATACAATGAAGACATTTTAGGGTATTTATGATATTTTACAGCTGATGCACTCTACTATTTGGATAATATGAGTTATTGATAGTGAAAAGTTATTGGTAGTAAAAGCACCAAACTGAAATAAAGCAACTTGAAAGTCTGTTAAAAAGTTTAATACAATCTCTATGAATAGTTGAATTATATCTGTGTGCATGCATATGTGTATTTATCTGTTTGTGCAAGAGTATTTGGATTAGTTTGGATATGGGGGTAATTTGAAAATGTAATCAGGGATAGGTAATTTAAAAATGTAATCAAGGTGTCAAGAGAAGCCAAGTTTTAGAGAAAGTCATGTCAGTTACTGTTTACAAATGATATCAGTAATACTTCCTCTAAACAGTTACAGTCTGAAACAGTTAAAACTCAACCCAATATAAAACACTGATGTTTGATTAGGTCTCTTTTTTTTCTGGTTTTGTTTAGATAGTAAAGCCTCCTATGATGAATGTACAACGGCATGCATCTTAATGGGTTAATGTTTATTAGTGTAAGAGACTTGCTAAATAATTTTATTTAAGGGCGCCTGGGTGGCTCAGTGGGTTGGGGCCGCTGCCTTCGGCTCAGGTCATGATCCCAGGGTCCTGGGATCGAGGCCCACATCGGGCTCTCTGCTCAGCAGGGAGCCTGCTTCCTCCTCTCTCCTCTCTCTCTGCCTGCCTCTCTGCCTACTTGTGATCTCTCTCTCTGTGTCAAATGAATAAATAAAATCTTTAAAAAAAATAATTTTATTTAAGAGATAAAGAGAGAGAAAAAATCAAGGTTATATCCTCTCCTCCTTAAACCTGTGAATGAATCTACCATTTTTTCCTGGTAGTCAGGTGCTACCATTTAATTGATATTCAGAAAAATATCATTTGAGAGCAAAATAGGAATCCAAATCAGCTTGGGAAAGTGATTATTATTAATCTGAAAACCCCTTTTTAGGTTTAGGTTTAGGTTTTACTTATTTCCACTGGATACCCATTTGTATTAGAAGGCCACTTTACAGTAGATTTAACAGGTGAGGGTTATTAAGGACTGTTGGGCAAAGGCAATAGAATTGAGAAAGTGTACAGCCTAGATTCCTTTGCTTTTGTTTTTAGTTGGGTTGATTATATTTCCTGTTTTGTAGCTATAACAGATAGACTGTATTCCAGGGCATAACCTCACAAGTAGCATTGCTAAAACCACTTCAGATGTTTGAAGCAATCTGGAAAAGTTAAAAAACAAGGAAGAATACTCTCAAATCTGTTAAAGAAGCTGTCTCTAAGTTTGTTTTAATTGCCATAAAGATTTTCCTTGCTAATTTTTTTTCTGGGTTCACAGGCTTTGTATGAAAAGTACTGCCTAATTCGTATATTTCTTGTTATTTGTGTCATCAAGATTCCATCAGAATACCCCAATGTCTTACCAATATTTTGTTGCCTTTTATTGGCAAGTCTTCTCTTTTCTCAGTGATGAGTGGATGGTTTATGAAACACTGCTGCATCCAAGAGACTTTGCAGGTTACATTTTGGATCATATACATCATGTCATTATTTTGAGACTATTCAAAAGACCACATAGAGAAATCTTTTAATAGCGATATGATCTTGAGAGGCAGAAGATTCCATTAGACATCTCAGATGCTCGTATTTGTGATGATTCATCTTCCCCAATTACAAGATTTTCGACATGCATATATATATTGGTTGTCGTATAACTTTATTTGCTGCATTTGGTCTTTAAATGTTACATATAGTTAATGTTTACTTAATGGTTAGTGTAATAATGCAGAACGTTGGTGAGGGCATTTATAATAACATTTTCTATTGCCAGAATGCTAACATTTTCTGACTCTGATAGTTGCAAATCATAATTAACCACTGTTGAAATTTCACTAACATAAGTTAAAGTGACTACTCTAAGCATCTGTGGACGAGCCCCCAGAACTTGCTTCATCATCTTTCCTTAGGACAGTTTCAGGTTCTTACTATGAGATTTAAATTGTTACAATGATTAGAGAAGCTGTTGTAATGTTGAATTGTTATTAGACTATTATTCTTATTCTTGTGTATTGAGTATGAGATATCACTTTGCCCAATCCCCTGAAAGCAGTGTAGCTCATAAAAATCAATAAAAATTTTGAGTGCGTGTAAGCTATTACTCTAGAGATCTCAGTGAGGACAAAGCTACTTACTTGTGAGGCCTGGAGTGGGAAGGGAAGGGAAGAGATGGGATAAGAAAAGAAGCAACGTATCCTCGAAGTGAAAACATGAAAGGAAGACAATTCAATGTAATTTCTTAATTATTATCATTTTGTAAAGAAAAAGACAAAAAACCCTCAAAAATATTAATCAAAGACTGATTTCTATATTTGCTTCTATTACAAAATATGGATTCTAGATTTTTGAAATAATTTCTTTTTTCCTTATCAACATTTAAAAATCCGCATTTATTCACTTTTTTTCTTTTTTGGACTTCATTCACATTGTATTTCATTCACATTGTACTTCGTAAAAGGTCAGCTCTTTTTCTCTCTGCAGATTAGTTCTGAGACAAGATCTAAATATTTTTAAAGGTCCAAAAAATGTTGCATATATACTTTCTTCGGGATTTCGTCACCCATGAATTAGTGAAATATTTAATGAAGGATGGTTAGGTGGATTTCAGTTCACAAGTTGCTTGAGAATATCAAGCCTTCTCTACATTCTAGTGGCTGTATGTGAACCAGCTCAGGTCTAGGAATTGCAGAATTGGAATTAAATCATGGGGACTCAAGTCAAGTCTCTCTCTCTCTCTCAGTCTCTCAGAAGAGGGCCCACTGATTTTATTCCTAGACACTTCATGATTAACTAACCTTAGGTGGAGATGGCTATACCACATCCATCTTTTTCGACTTATAAGCCAGAGCTGCTACTATCACATTAACCAAATCTTCCTTTGCTCTCTCAGTCAGTTGCCACAATTTGAGCTCTCAATTTGCCATCAATTCCCATTGATATCAGGGGAGCCATTGAACTTTAATGTCTCCCACCAACATCCTTATAGAGAAGCATCACAGATGCTTTGGAAGTTGCTGGTTTTCCTTTCATCACCGTGAAGGGAAGATTTTCTGATGCCTCAAGGGCACTTAACCAGAGTATGTTAACCAGACCAGAACATCAATGTTTCATTGTTTAGCACTACTGTCTCTTTACCTATGGCTTTATTTCTTTTAAAAAATAGTTTTATTAGGGTGTAATTGTTATTTAAAAAGTGGACATATGTAGTGTATACATTTGATGAGTTTTGAGATATGCATACAGTGATAAAAACAGCACTACATCAATGTATTAAACATATCCATCACGTCCAAAAGCTTCCTCCTGCACAGCTGGGTTTTTTCTTTGTTTTAATGAGAAGACTACTTAACATGAAAGCTACTTAAAGAAATAAGTGCACAATATTGAATTGTCAACCGTAGGTACTTGTTAAGTGGAATAAACCAAACATGCAACTTCTCACATAGACACACACTTTGTAGTATTGTTTCTAACAAATGCAGGAGTTCTGACGAATTCTTATAACAATCACCAAAAAAAATTTTTAGGGGCACCTGGGTGGCTCATTCTGTTAGGCCTACTGCTCGGGTCATGATCCTAGGACTGGATTGAACCCCACGTTGGGCTCCCTGCACAGAGAGAAATCTGCTTCTCTCTCTCCCCCTCCTCCCAGCTTGTCCTCTCTCTCTGTCTCAAATAAATAAATAAAATCTTAAAAAAAATTTTTAAATGTGATGCATTATGATTTTATATGCCAATATTGAGTATATTTTTTAATAGCTTTTCACTCTAAATAATTCAAACTTGATTTCTCTCCCAGAAATCCAAATATTCACTATGCAGGGTACCATTGGCACTTGAAGTTCAAAGTCTTTGGCTCTGCACCTTGTATACTGCCTGGATATATGTGTTGTAAATATTTTAATTTTTCCTGTATATTATGATGCTTTAACATCTCAAAAAAATCTTTCTGACTGGGGAGAGACTGTCCCTCCTGGGGCTAGCCAATGTCAGATATAACAAAGGAACTAGCCTGGAGCATCCCTTTGATAAGCAATTAACCAATCTGGGACCATACTTCCTCTATCAGGCCCTTATGTCCCAGGAGAAAATATCCCTCGGCTTTTATAAAGCATTGTATTTAAATTCAATTTAATTAACATATAGTGTATTATTAGTTTTAGGGGTAGAATTGAGTGATTCATCAGTTGTATATAACACCCAGTACACATTATATTACATGCCCTCTTTAATGCCCATCATCCAGTTACCTCATCCCCTCACCCTCTCCCCTCCAGCAACACTGTTTGTTTCTTAGAGTTAAGAATCTCTTATGGCTTGCCTCCTTCTGTTTTTATTTTATTTTAATTTTCCTTCCCTTCCCCTATGTTCATCTGTTTTGTTTCTTAAATTCCAAATAGGAGTAAAATCATATGGTATTGGTCTTTCAGTGACAGTCCTATTTCACTTAGCATAATGCCCTCTAGTTCCATCCATGAAATTGCAAATGGCAAAATTTCATTCTTTTGATGGTTGAGTAATATTCCATTGTGTGCAGGCATGACACGCCCAGGTTGATTCTGGTCCATAAAATGTCAGCGTTCTTCTGCTGATTCAGGCTTCAGAGTAAGCAACATTGTCACTCGGAACTCATAAACAAAAATGTCCGATGATGTTCTGAGTTCTTGTGGAGTATCAGATATTTGTGGAAACTGTGGAACACTCTGATTCGAAAATCAGAGTGCTCCCTTCTAAGAATTTAGAGGGCAGCAATTTTTATGCAAGTTTTCCTTTTATGAAAGAGCTCCTATCTTGGACACTGATGGAGACTGGACACTACTATGGAAATCAAGTGACTAATATCCTGAATAATTGATACCTAATCCACTCACTGCACAGTTGGGTTTAGGGAGTATCGTGTCATCAAATGAAAGTTGTTTATATGATGTCTGGCTTGAATGGGTCTTAAGGTCAGAAGTAAATTTATGGGCGAGTGGCTGATATTTTCAGTGTAACTGCTTCTGCCATATGCCATATTTCTTTCAGCCTACATTTATGTTCATGTGGGACATTCCCTATTCACATTTTCTGAAGAAAAATAAATTGAGCCAGATTTACAAATGGTGCTACATGTAACATGAATACCAGCTGGAAATGGACTACTACTGCAGTATTCTCGTTCGATTCAAGGTTGTTCCTTAACAACACTGGTAAGGAAAATATTCTATTTTTAAAAGTTATTTAATTGATTAATTAAAAATTAATTAATTAATTTAGAGGGAGAGAGAGCAGGGTGGAGTGGCAGAGGGAATCCCAAGAAGTTCCACACCCAGGGAAGAGCCTGAGGTGGGGCTCTATCTCACCTCTGAGATCATGATCAGAGCCTAAATCAAATGTCCAATGCTTAACCAACTGAGCTGCCCAGGTGCCCCCGGGAAATGTTCTTTATGGATATAATTTCAAGCCGCATACTTGTTGTTCTATTGCCTGGAATATGATCTAGGACATTATTTACACTGATTTAGAGCCTGTGGGCTAATGGTTTAGCTAGATAACCAGGAACTGGGAAGCAATAAGATTAAAGGGTTACAGACAAGGTGGTCTGTTTGTAGATGGACCTCCCTAAATAGAAAAATGACTTGAGAATATTGATTTCCTAAATGAATGGTCAGTAATTCACATCAGATGAGGAGAAGGTTCTCAGTAACATGGTGAAGGCAATGATTTATTATCTTTCAGACTCTTCTCCACTCTCTCCATTGCTCATTGAATGGATTCTCACCAATAATATAGCCATGGTAGAAGAGATAGAACTAAACGACATGGATGTTCAAACACTCACCTGGAAGCTGCCAATGTTAAGTGTATAACTTTCTGATGATAGTCACCAAAAAGATGTGGAAACAACCTAAATGTCCATTGATGATGAATGGATAAAGAAAATGTGGTATATTCATGCAATGTAATACTATTCAGCCTTACAAAGGAAGGAAATTCTGCCATATGTGACAACCTGGATGAACCTGGAAGACCTTAAGCTAAGTGGAAAAGCCAGTCACAAACAAATACCATATGATACCACTTATAAAAGACACTAAAGTAATAGTGTCATAGCTTGTGTAGAATGTAGATGCCAGGGGCTGCACAGAGGGAGAGGGAAATGGAGAGTTGCTATTCAATAGGTTTCAAAGTACTTAACTTATGCAAGATGAACAAGTTCTAGAGATCTGTTGTATAACACTGTGTTTATACTTAACAATACCACACTACACTCTTAAAATTTTGTTAAAAGGGTAGATCTCATCTTAAATGATTGTACTGCAATTGAAAAAATGTTCCTGATAAGTATATCATAACCTGGGGCTACCAGTCAGTCATCATGTTTCAGGCTCAGAAAAACATTGATTTTGTTGTTGTTGTTGTTGTTCTTTCAAGGAGAAGTACCTATTTGTCCAGGCTCTGCTCTAGACATTATCTTGTCCTTGCCCAGAATGCCTCCGGTAATACCACCCTGTCAGGACTCAACAAATGTCATATTCATTACGATGCCATATTGCACTAATGCTTTGGTGGAAGGCACTCTATGAGAAGAGAAGTAAGGCGATGAACTCAACCCAAGAGAGTCAGTACAGTTATCATGCACCTTGTCAGACAGAATCAGGTGAACTTATGGAATGGTAGAGTCACTTATTGAAGACTCAGCTTTTGGACCAACTGGCTGTCAGCACTTTACAAAATTGGGCTCTTGTCTCTAGGATATGGTCTGTGCTCTGCATTAACGACCAATATATGAAGCTATTTCTTTCATAATCAGATTATTGATCCACGTACAATGGGTCAAATTGGGAATGTCATTTACCATTATAAAAACTACTAACCCACTCTGTTGTTTTTTTTTTCCTTGATAACCCTATGACATTGGACTTTGCTGAAATAGTATACTTACTAGTCAACAGAGGGATAATTTTACTGGGGAACACAGCAGTTACTCTTACCTACTGGATATTTATTTCAATGAACCAACAGGTAACAAAATGCTTTGTATTCTTGAAGCAGCCTCAGCCCCTCCAGTTAACCTAGTGGCCTTTAAATTTTATATCTATAGCTCATGCATACTTTCCTAGAAAGAACAGAGCACTCCTGCATGTTATGAAACAGGAATCAGACCCCCTTGCACAACCTCCGAGCGCTGAGATAATCTCTATAGCTGGCACCATCGAGTCTGCACGTAATCAAGAAATGTTACCTAACTTTTGCATCAACATGGATGGGGCTGGAGGAGATTATACTGTGTGAAATAAGTCAGGCAGAGAAAGTCAATTATCATGTGGTTTCACTTACTTGTGGAACATAAGGAATAAAATGGAGGACATTAGAAGAAGGAAGGGAAAAGTGAAAGGGGGGAAATCAAAAGGGGAGATGAACCATGAGAGACTGTGGACTCTGAAAAACAAACTGAGGGTTTTAAGGGGAGGAGAGTGGGGGTATGGGTGAGCTTGGTGGTGGGTATTAAGGAGGGCACATATTGCATGGAGCACTGGGTGTTATACATAAACAATGAATCTTGGAACACTATATCAAAAACTAAAGATGTACTGTATTGTGACTAACATAATGTAAAAAAAATGTTATGAATCACAGCACGCCTTTTACTGATTAACAGTTTTAAACCCCTATGGTAATGCCTGGACCTTGCAGAAACCTTGGATTTGGCCTTTTGACAAGAGTCTGCCTTCTCCCTAGGTGGCTGGTCTCCTGAATAAAGCTCATATACTTTCCCAGTCAACACTCATCTCTTGAGTATTGGCTTTTCATGCAATGAAAGGACGTCAGGTTTTCTGTAACATTCTTTTGGGTAACTGAGAGTGAACTGCAAAAGATATTAATAGAAAGGAGAAGAAGAGGTGTATAGCTGTAACCCAGGAAATTTTCTAGGATGCCTCCTAATACCACCATGTCTGATGGCAAATATTAATGAACAAGTATAACAGTTCAACCTGGCAGGATCACAAGAACTTAGATAACTTTGAACTTAATGAAGGTTTACATCATGGATACTGAGGTTATTGTTGAGACCAAGATAAGCATGGAAAGAAAATATCACCTATTCCATTTGACCGATTGCATATGACTTTAGGAGCTACCATTGTTTCCTTCCACACATACATATAATATATATTATACATATATATATTTGTATAATATTTTATATATTATTTACATAATATTTTAATTAACATATAATGTATTATTTGTTTCAGGGTTACAGGTCTGTGATTCATCAGACTTACACAATTCATTCCTTACTATATTTTACCTAGGATGTATTTATGGCAGTTAGCTTAATACTTTAATTTTTCATATGCAAATTAGGATTTTTTGATGGATACAGAACAATTTAAAGAAATTAGTTGAAGTGCATACAATGACTGTTGAGAAATGATTTTTAAAAAGATTTAATTTATTTATTTGATAATGAGAGGGCATGCAGAGGGGAGGGAGAGGGAAAAGCAGACTCTCTGCTGAGCACAGAGCCTGACAAAGGACTCCATCCCACCACTCTGAGATCCTGACCTGAGCCGAAATCAAGTGTCAGATGCTCAAGTGTCTGAGCCACTCAGGTGCCCCTGGAGAAATTATTTCCTTAATGTAGGATCCCTGAATAAAGAACTGTCAAGCAAGTAAAGTTACATAGTAAAACTAACTTTAGATCCAGTTAATCATTATTCAACCTTTACTTAAGGAATTGCATTTGTTGGGCTTTGCTCTGCACCATTGTCATGTAATTGCACTTATTATTGATTATCATTGACAAAATGTAGCTAAAGAATAAGTGTGGACAGTTTGGGGTGAAAATGTAATGAACTTTATTTCCCTACAGAATATGTTTCATAACGTAATATTTCCTTTCATATTTATTTGTTTGCCTATCCAAAACTTTGTTGTAATAATAAATTGAAATGCCTCTTTTTTGGTGAAGATATTAAGACTGAAGGATCTTTTGGTCTCTCCCAAAGGAGTAACACAACAAGAAAAGACAGAAGAAAACTTCTGGTATGTATTTTGACTCCTATTAGATTTAGGTTCTTTTTTTCCCTTTGTTTTTCTTTCTTTCTTTTCTCTCTTTCTCTCTCTCTGTTTTTAATATAGAGCCTCTGTGGTCCTCATGGAGTTTGGCTCTGGAGCCTGTGTACATTAATAACTTACTTAGCCTTCCTTCACTCCCAGGAGGACTATCTCCCCGAAGGTAAGAGAAACCTCAATGCTGTAATTATGTGAAAAAGTTATACCGTTACGGTAAAATCAAAGCCAGTAGAGATGACTGCTGCTGATATTCTGGTGGATGATCAGAGATTCCAGATGGTTCAGGACCTCTGCTTACATGTCCAAGACAATCTACTTTACTTCTTCAAAAGCATTCAGCATCCAAGAATGCAGGACAGAGAGTATCCTGTGGATTGATTCCTCAGGTTCACTTTGTATAACTATAGAGTATAGTTCCTGGAACTATTTCAGTATTAGCAAAGGATTATTTGGAAAATTCACCTTGTGTCTCTTCTTCAAAAGACGATAGCATTTTTCAAGAAATCAACTACTAAAAGAAAGGACAGTTATTTAAACAGAGAAATGAGGGCAATTAGTCCACTTTCTCTGTGGAAAGAATTAAAACTGGAATGATAAAAGTGCATTTGGAAACTTGGGGGGAGGGGGATTCATTGTGTCTTGGCATAGTGATTATACAGGATTTATGGCATAGTCATGAATTAACTTTATGTTTACCCTTTCTAGAATTAAAACAGTAACAAGAAGAAAGCATTACAATTCTGCTGCTTTATTTTCAGACTTTGACAAATTAACAAACAATAGCAGGTAAGAGTAAATCTGAAAGCGTGAGTTTTGACAAATAGGTCACAGACTGACCACTTGTTTATTGGCTATTCTGGGGAAAACTCTTCCGTTTCAGGTCTTCAGCCAAAAACTTATTACAATGAGTTTGATAGGACTAAATCTGGAAAATTAAAATGATCACTGTCCCTGCCCCTAGGCAAGATTAAAGGCAAATAAATAAAATACAGTTTTTTTTCAAGAGATATTCGTGACTCCGTCAGGCTCCCTTTTCATGGCTTAATATCTTATGCCTCCTTAGACCCTAAATATGATCTATTTAAAATTGTTCTTTTATGATACTGATGTAAACAGGCCAAGTCTGAGGATCTTCGGGTTTTTTTGGGGGGGATGTTCCATGGGACCAGCAAAGAGGGTTCTTGGCTTCACAAAGGATGGAAATCAAACATGAGACAACAGCAGGTGAAAGCAGAGTTTACTGGTGTTTATTCTATACATATATATAGAGAGAAAGAGAGCTGGAAGGAACATCTGGGACACTCAAAAGGGAAAAGATCAAGAGTCTCATCTTTGTTCTGGATATGAGGTTTTTGTTGAGGGTGGTGGTCTGATGTATGTGTCCTCTCAGACAATCGGGAACTGGTTAAAGCAAAGATGAGGGCCCAGGTGTTATTCTTTGGAACCAGGGGGTCTTGGAGTGGAGATGTGTAGCTCAATGGTCTGGACTATGCATATGATAGTTTCATAAGGTCATTCTCACCAGGTCTTTCCTTAGATGTTATTTATTCTAGAGAATCATTAATTCCTTTTCCCTTACACAAAGGGCATAGGGTATTTTCCTTATAAGGCATGTGTAAAGTCAAGTGAGGGGTGCAGGTCCTAAAAAGAATGGAAGCAGGAAAAGAAGCAAAGAAAAAGTAACAAAACAGCTTTTTTTCTCTCATGGTGTCCCTTCAGTTTCCTTGTCCCATTCCAATTATTTGCAGATTTAATTTTTTATGAAACTGGCAAATAATAAAAATATGACAATAAGACACCATGCCATTTTTCTGTCGGTCATCTTTTTCTGACAAAATATTATACTTCTTTCAGATTTCTTTATTCTTTTTAAACTTTTAACAATTCTCTGATTCCTTCCCTCAACTTAGAATGGTTTACTTCAAAAAGCCCATTTTTTATTATCAATTTTCAACCTTATTAGCATTGATTAGTTTGGTGTGCATTGTGGAATTAGTGCAGGAAGTTATCATAAAATTAACAATAGTTAATATATGTCAAGTGTTTATTCTGTCATAAATGATTCTAAGTTATTTACATACATTATCTAAGTATGTACCCTCATGAAAACTTTGCCAGTTATGTTGTTTTCATCCCTCCTTTATATGAGGATACGGTGGTATAGTAACTTGCCAGTATGGGGATGTATGGAATTTTCCTTCTTTTGGTAACTGTGCCTCCTTACAAGTAGCCCATTGGTCAGTGAAGGCTTATGGCTTAATGAGCCTGTTTGGGTCAGCTCAGTGGTAACCGTGGACCTTTTTGCCTTTCTCAAGTTTCCATTGCTCAAGCGTGTTACCTAAAAGCAGCCTATACACATAAGTTACTTGTCCAAGGTCCCATTTAGGAAATGTGAGAAGCAGCACAGAAACCAGTGGAGGGAGGTGGAGGGAGAAGCAGACTCCACGCTACGCATGGAGCCCAGCACAGGGGCTTGATCTCACAACACTGAGATCATGACCTGATCAAGAATCAAGAGTCAGATGCTTAATGGACTAAGCGATCCAGGTGTCCCCCCTCTTAAGTTGTTTTTAAGTTTAGTGACTTTCTTTATATCTTCTGGTATATAATATAAACTAAAGCTTCAAAGTTATGTTGTCCTAAAGTAGGCTACTGAATCCCTCCCCTAATATCTCCAAACCCAGACACCAGAATGACTTCCAAAATGTCATTTATCAAATTATTTGTGCTCTATTGCAAACACTGTTTCATGACATTGAATTTATTGCATAAATCATGAGTCAGAAACAGGCACAGAAGGGACATTTGCAAATGTGAATGGCATTTGAGTGGAACTACATTGCATTAGACTCAGATGAAAAAGATCTAATTCTACTGCTTATAGGAATACAGCCCTAAAACTAATCTTTGAGTTACCATCAGTTGCAACTGGCTTAAATTCAAGTCACAATAATTTATAAGGTTAATGAATAATGACTATAGAATAACTTTATAAATCTTAACACTGTAAGAGATTATTTGTAGCTAGGATCAAAGTCCAGAGTTCATTTGTTTATTTTTCTCTCTGTCTCTCAGCAGGTTTCTGCCATGGGTGACAGGGGGACAAGCAATCACTCAGAAGTGACTGACTTCATTCTTGTAGGCTTCAGGGTCCGCCCAGAAATCCACATTCTCCTCTTCCTGCTCTTTCTGCTTGTGTATGCCATGATCCTTCTAGGGAATGTTGGGATGATGACCATTATTATGACTGATCCCCGGTTGAACACACCAATGTATTTCTTCCTAGGCAACCTCTCCTTCATTGATCTCTTCTATTCGTCTGTTATTGCACCCAAGGCTATGATTAACTTCTGGTCTGAGAGCAAGTCCATCTCCTTTGCAGGCTGTCTGGTCCAGTTCTTTCTCTTTGCCATCTTCATGGTGGCTGAGGGATTTCTCCTGGCAGCCATGGCTTATGACCGCTTCATTGCCATCTGCAACCCACTCCTCTACTCTGTCCAGATGTCAACTCGTCTCTGCATTCAGTTGGTGGCTGGTTCCTATGTTTGTGGCTGCATCAGCTCAGTTCTTCAGACGAGCATGACATTTACTCTGCCCTTTTGTGCTTCTCGGGTCATTGACCACTTTTTCTGTGATATTCGCCCACTTCAAAGAATATCTTGTTCTGACCTCTCCATCTATAGGATGATTTCTTTCTCCTTATCCAGCATCATTACCATGCCAACCATAATTGTCATTAGTGTGTCCTATATATATATTGTGTCCACGGTTCTAAAGATACCCTCCTCTGAGGGACGTAAGAAAGCTTTCTCCACTTGCAGCTCTCACCTAGGAGTTGTGAGCGTATTGTATGGTACGGTCTTTTTTACATATCTTACTCCTGATAGATTCCCTGAGCTGAGTAAAGTGACCTCCTTATGTTACACCCTAGTCACTCCCATGTTGAATCCTTTGATTTACTCCCTGAGAAACAAAGATGTCAAAGAAGCTCTAAAAAAACTTTTAGAGATGAAAAATGCTATTCTTTGATTATTATATCTTGCCCAGTGAAGGTGTTGTGGCTATTTCTTTCACACTCCTTGTGACCATTAATAAAAGTTATTCTCCTGACCATCATAGAAATATTATCAGAAGCTCTTCCAAGGAAGGCATCATATGTCCCACATACTACTTTCNGACCATTAATAAAAGTTATTCTCCTGACCATCATAGAAATATTATCAGAAGCTCTTCCAAGGGATCATATGTCCCACATACTACTTTTCTTTTCTCAGAGACATTGCTAATCCAAAACATCCTCAATATTGGAAGTGTTCTGAACATTAAGGAAGCATTTTTCAAGTTGAACCCTGCCACTGATCTAAAATAACATTTTATTTCATTGTATTGACTTCTATACTTTTACGGCTTGCAGCTAAACATGGCTTTTATATTTTATTTTAGTGTATAAACAGTACATGTTAAACAGTTAATGAATTTTCACTTTGCATCAAGTATTTAATATGTTATATACTGAGAAAGAGCATAATAAGAGACAAAAATAAGCCATCTTCATAATATACATTAAATTGAAAAATTGTTTATTGATACAGAGTGCTCTGAGGCTCTCTAGCTGCTGTATCCTAATATGAAAAACCAAGCGGGAGAAAGAGAACTGCATGCATTTTTGAGCAATCATTCCCTCAATTTGTATCTTCATAACTTTTTTCTGTTTTAATTATTCTAAGGAACATTGTTTAAAATTATAGCAGGGAGGTAGTCATCAAATAGCGTGTTNAGAACTGCATGCATTTTTGAGCAATCATTCCCTCAATTTGTATCTTCATAACTTTTTTCTGTGTTAATTATTCTAAGGAACATTGTTTAAAATTATAGCAGGGAGGTAGTCATCAAATAGCATGTGATCCAAAATTTACTCTTCCATGCTTTTGGAAGTGCTTTCCATGGTTTTATTTTTGGAAAATAAAAATATTTATTTGATTAATTTTATTGATTACCCATGTAACATATTCTGGTCTTGGGATAAGCTTGGGTATAAGGTTATTCTTTAGGGAGCTTACAATTCAGTGTGAGAGTCACATCCTTGCACAGACAATTATAATTCAAAGATGAGTATGCCAAAAATACATCAAGGTGGTAAAGTAGGGTACCTGGTTGGTAACACAGGAAAATCTTCCGGGCTACATGGCAGATATAATTAAAGAGAATAAGGTTGGAGTCAGGGAAACTGCTTTTTTTATCAGTTCATATTACTGATGAAGCTTTGAAGTATGCCAATATAAATTTTAAAAGGCTGTTCTGAAAATTTTCACATGAAATCCACAGAACTGATTAAAGGATTAGTATGAGGAGAGTATACCAAAGCAGGTGTGTTTCACATTTTTGAACTTGTATGATATGCCTGGCAATGGTAAAAAGTAAAGGACCTCTCAACAAACTAAGAGTAGAGGGGAATCTCCTAACATGGAAAAAGAACACTTAAAAAACCTATAGTAAATACTATATTTCATGGTGCAAACTAGAAGCTTTCCTGCTAAGATGGAAACAAGGCAAAGATGTCTCCCCTCCCCTCACCTTTACAGCATCTTCTTGACAGTCTTAGGTAATGCAAAAGACAAAAAAGGAACTAAAAGTGTTATGGGCTGAATTATGTCTTCCCAAATGCATACTTTGAAGCCCTAACCCCCATTACCAAATGTGTGACTATATTTGGAGATAGGGCTTTCAAATTGGTAATTAAAACAATGCTGTTAGGATGGGTTCTAATTCAGTCTGACTGGTGTCTATGAGAAGAAAGTAGGAGACACAGACACTAGGGAGACGTGCATGAGGGACGACTGTGTGGAGAAAGAGCAAGAGGCAGACAGCTGCAAGCCAAGGAGAGAGACCTCAGAGGAAACCAAATCTGCTGGCATTTTGTTCTTGGACTTTCAGCCTCCATAGCTGTGAGAAAATAAATTTGTTGTTTAAGCCACCCAGTCTATGATATTTTTGTTTTGGGAGCCTTGGCAAACTATTCCAAAAATATATACAGAATGGGAAAAAGAAAAAAACCAAACAAACTCTTCTTTTCACATGATATTTATGCAGAAAATCTGAAAGAATTGACCAAAAATGTCCTGAAACTTAGAGATTATAGAAAGATTTCTGGATACAGGGTTAATATACAATAGTTAATTGCTTTCCATATACTAACATTGAGCAAGTGGAGTTCAAATTAAAGGCGCAGTACCATTTATATTATCCTCACCCTGTATTGTACTATATACAAAAGTATTGCTTACATATAATACTTGTGGGTGCCTGGGTAGCTTAGTGGATTAAGCATCTGTCTTTCACTCAGGTCATGATCCCAGAGTCCTAGGATTGAGCCCCTCATCAGGCTCCCTGCTCAGTGGGGAGTCTGGTTCTCTCTCTCCTTCTCCCTCTGTATGCTCTCGCTCACTCTAGTTCTCACTCCCTCTCGAATAAATAAAAATCTTCCAAAAAAATAGTAGAGTATGGATTTTGAATGGTAAAATAAGTCAATGTAAGTTCATCAATTGTAATAAATATACCAAGCTGGCAAGGGATGTTGATAACAGGCTACTAAGCTATGGAAGGACATGGAAGAATCATGAATGCACATTACTATGTGAAAGAAGCCAATCTGAAAAGGGTACATACTGCATGATTGCCACTATCTAACATTTTCAGTTATCGCATTTTTTTGAAATATTTTGTTTATTTATTTGAGAGAGAGAGAGAGAGCACAGGGGCAGAGGGAGAAGCAGACTCCCTGCTGAGCAAGGAGCCAGACACTGGGCTTGATCCCAGGAGCCTGAGATCATGACCCGAATTGAAGGCAGCCACCTAACTGATTGAGTGCCCCAGTTGTTGTATTTTTAAAATCCAGAATATGGTTTTGAAATAATTTCTACATTTTTGTTGTTGTTTTGTCTTGTTTGTTGTTTGTTTTTTGTTTTCATTTTTGTTTTTACTATTTTATTGGATTCTGTTTGCTCCCCCAATGTTTATAGCAGCAACGTCCACAATAGCCAAACTATGGAAAGAACCCAGATGTCCAACAACAGATGAATGGATAAAGATGTGGTATATATATATATGTGTGTGTGTGTATATATATATATATATATATACACATATATATATATATATATACACACACACAATGCAGTAGTACTCAGCAATCAAAAGAAAATGAAATCTTGCCATTTACAATGATGTGGATGGAACTCGAGGATATTATGCTTAGCCAAATAAGTCAATCAGAGAAAGACAATTATCATATGATCTCACTGATATGTGGAATTTAAGAAACAAAACAGAAGATCATAGGGGAAAAGAGGGAAAAATAAAACAAGATGAAACTAGAAAAGGAAACAAACCATAAGAATTTCTTAATCATAGGAAACAAACTGAGGGTTGCTGGAGGGGAGAGAGGTCTGGGGAATGGGGTAACTGGGTGATAGACATTAAGGAGGACACATGATGTAATGAGCACTGGCTATTATATAAGACTGATGAATCACTGACCTCTACCTCTGAAACCAATAATACGTTAATGTTAATTGAATTTAAATTAAAAAAATTTTTTTAAAAAGGATTGTGTTTGCTCTGAGAAGGCTTTCATGTCACTTCTCAGGGGTACAACCTTAGACTGTGTGTCCTCTTGGATGGCAGTGGTTTTATCGGGCTAGCTTTGGCTGGGTCTTCCTCTGATCATTTTATTGGATATGTCTCTGTAGGTTTCCTACCCAGCAGGGAAGTTCCATTAATTCTTCTTTTGTTCTATTGTGAAAACATTGTGGGACATATATTTCTCTATTGTCTTATCCAATTTTTGGGGTAGTCTTTAAGGCCAGTCTTTGAAGTTTGCTCCAACCCTAGGAGGGCCTTCTTTGTTTGTCTCCTTCCCTCATTCTCTCTGGTAAATTCCTAGTTGGTCTACAGTTAGCTTTTTGCTTTCATGGAGCTACCAACCTCCTCTAATTCCTTATTACCAAATTTGTATTATGTTTGAGAGACCCTTATGCTTACGCTTGAATCTTTCCACACTTTGTTCCAAATGAAGTCATTTCACTTGAGGAGAGCTTTGGAGCCCTCTGTTATTATGGCCTGCCTACCATTCTAGATAAAACCTGTGTTCAAACGTCCTGGAACTGGAACAGGAGCAGTGGCCCACTTCTCTCAGAGGGACACTCTGGCTTTATGAGCAGGTTTCTGGGTGAGGTCAATAGTCTATGGTCTTCTAAGCTTATCTCTCTTGGCAAAAAGAAATCTCTATCCTTTTTTATTTTTATTTTATTTATTTTATTGATTTTTTAATATAATTTCATTTTATTCAGTGATCCAAGGTTCATCGTTTATGCACCACACCAATCTCTATCATTTGAACTGGAACAAGTGAAACCGGGGCCCCACTATTCTTGACCTATCATGCCTAAGGTAGAGCTCCTACCCCATGAATGGGCCCTGGGTAAAGGAAAAGCTCTCCAGAGATTGTAGCCACTCTTGCCTTGAATAGAGCTTCTGCAACTTGGAGCTGCAGGAAATAAATGTTTTCAGGCTGCCACTCTGAAGGTGATATGGTAGCCCATGACTGGGGTCTAGGGGAAGAGGAGTCCCCCTATGTTCTCGTCTGTACTTCCCTATGTGCTTCTTATCATGCTGGGCTGGGAGAGGAGAGGGAGGGGTAGGCCCTGGTTCAAAAACATACATGTGAATGTTCCTATTGTCTTTATTCAATATTCAATATTTAAAAGGTGGAAACACCTCAATTGCTCATTGATTTAAGAATGCATAAACAAAATTTGGCCATATGTATACCATGGGAAATGAAATACTACTGAGCAGTAAAAAGAACGAATCACTTAAACAAATGACAAAATAAATATATTTCAAATTCATTTTACTCAGTTCAAGAAGCCTCCAAGAAAAGAGCACATTCAGTATTCAGGTTATTTATAGAGATATGCAAAACATATAAGATCACCGTTGATGTGAAAATGCAGTTGGACAGAGGCCTGGACTAACAAAGGACATGATAAATCTTTTAGAGGTGACGGAAATGTTCTGTTCCTTGTGGTGACGGTTTCGTTGATGTATAAACTGTTCAAACTCATGGAAGTGTACACTCTGAATAAACACAGTTCATTTCACACAATCAATTATCCTCTAATAAAATATTTCAGAAAAAAATAATGGATAGAGCTTTTTTTTTTTGACTGAAGATTTAATTTGTGCCTAAAACACAAGAATCTACTTAAGGCAATAGAAGATATTTATATAAAAAATCTCAAAGCAAAAAGAAGTCTAAACTTTTTAATATAATTGTTAATGTAGCAGCAGTTATGTGAAGATTTACTGTCATTAACGTTGTCATTTAAATTAAGAAAACTTGGGGTGCCTGGGTGCCTCAGTGGGTTAAGCCTCTGCTTTAGGATCAGGTCATGATCTCAGGGTCCTGGGATCGAGACCCACATTGGGCTCCCTGCTCAGTGGGGAGCCTGCTTCCTCCTCTCTCTCTGCCTACTTGTGATCTCTCTCTCTCTCTGTGTCAAATAAATAAATAAAATCTTAAAAAAATAAATTAAGAAAACTTTATTAGTTGGTGCCTGGGTGTCTCAGTTGGCTAAGCATCTGCCTTAGGCTCAGGTAATGATCTCAGGGTCCTGGGATCAAGCCCTGAGTTGAGCTCCCTGCTCAGTGGGATGTCTGCTTGTCCCTGCCCTCTGCCCCAACCCCTGTTCATGTCCTCTCTCTGTCTCTTTCTCTCTCTCAAATAAATAAAATCTCAAAAAAGAGAAAACTTTACCAGTTATTGATACTATAGTCAGTTATAATTATACATTAAGTGGGAAGTCATTAGATGAGTTTAAAGTTCCTTACCTCATAATATTTTAGATAATGGTGTTGTTTAAGTACTAACCATGATGTTTTTTAAAGACCTAGTAATTCCCAAATCAAAATATTAGCTATATAGTATTAAAATAACTTTTTACATGACTTGCACCACAAATTTGATTATTTTATTAGCAACCTTATAACGTATATATTTACAGCATTACATGTATATATACATTTATTTGTATTATGCATTTATGCATATATTTTTTATTAATCTCTATTAACATGTTAGGTATTATTCTTTTTCAATCTCATCCCTGCTTGCAGAACTATGTGTAACACATGAACTTACTGTAATTGAAAAATAAAATGAGAAGAGCAAGTTCTTAACAAGAACAGAATATACCTGAATTTAATTCCTGTAGCAATGACAAAAATTACTTAACAGCGGGAAAAGAAGGGAAGAAGTCAGCATTGAAAAATAACTGAGAAATATATATCATCTCATGGTGAGGTCTGTTAGCTTCTAGCTTAACCTGAGGATTCTTTTCAGAGCTGGATGACATTGGACATATATTGCTCCGGGGAGTGATATAACCAGTCATTGTTCTTGCTGTCCTTCTCAAAGGTATCCTGGAGTGTGCATGTGTGTGTACGTGTGTGTGTGTGTGTGTGTGTGAGAGAGACAGACAGACAGACAGAGACAGAGAGAGAGAGACAAAGAGGAAAAGACAGAGACAGAGGGACAGAGATGATGGTTATGTTGTGTTGAGTGGTAGTTGTGGGGTGTCTGGTGGTGGTTGTGGGGTGCCTGGTGGTGGTTGTGGGGAATGCAGCATATGGTGCATATAGAGGAAGATTGTTCTCCCAACAGTCAACACTATTGTTAGGGTCCTTTTCCTCAGTTTGATAAAGGTTTACTAATATCCAGTGGATGATGACTTAAAGGAAGAGGAGCTTCTTTCATTGCTGGCTCATTCCATTATAGGACTCGGAGTACTGGCATGAAGGAGTCTGCATTTTACTCGTGGGCGTGGGTTTGTAAAATATGCCTCTTTCAACCTAAAATCTTTCTGCTTCATCTCAGGAGAGAGACAAGATACAATCGTAGCATGGTGTGCACTTACTTTAAAATCCTCATGAAGTTTTTCTACTTAGTGAGTCCCTTGTTTTCCCCAGTAATCTGTATTTGAAAACATGTGGGTGACAGAGGTGACATTTATTGAAATATAAGAAAGGGTTCTTAGAGACAGACATGAGTAGAGAGATGAATAGGTATCCCATTTGATGATAAGATATGACTCTGCATTTAATTGGGGGCTCTGTTCTTTTTGTTTGTTTTGAATCTTTTTATTAGTTCTCAGCAAAAAGGAAAATAAAGACTGAAATAACAAGGTAAGGTAACTCAAGTTCTGTCCAAGTTTCATCTGGAAATGAAAACATAGGTACTCCTGGAGAACTGGGAGTGTCTCATGGCAGAGAAGGGAAAGGGGCAGAGAAAGTTACTGTCTTCCTCTCTCAGAATTAACATCGATAGCATTAAAGGCGTGAAGAAAGAATAAATCTGGCAGCCAATAAATACAGTTAACAAATTTGTATGAAATTTATGTAATTTAATCATTCAAGTAGCTCTGAGATGTAAATACTCTCCCTTACCCCAGTTTACTGGAGGAAATTAAAATACGGAGATACTATGTCACTTGCCCAAAGCTACATTGGCAAACACAGAATTTGAAAGCTCAGTTTGATACCTGAGCTAATTTGTTTAACTCTTAAGTTAACAACAAACTATTATTACTCAGATTTCTTCCTCATTTTATGAGGTAGCATTTCTCCAGGAGAGATGCTTAAACATTAGAAGTCATTTTCACTTCTACATCATTCTCATTTTATCAATCATCAGTCAATACTCAGCTTACTTTACCGGCCATTCTAAACACAGTCTCTTCTTCACTGTCCTTAACAAGATTGCCTTTAGTAAAAGCCATCATGACCTCTTACTTGGACAGTCACACCCTTTCTAAGTCTTCTCCTTGTGAATGTTTATCTCCCATAAAGATATCAGTATGATTTTTGTGAAATGTCAAGTTGAACAGAATACTGTCTTTCTTAAAAACCCCCAATGCGTACCCCTTGTCTACAGAATAAAAGTTATCTTCCTTGGCTTGACATAGAAGTCTGTATAATTTCCATGAATTTCCTTTTAAGTCCTATCCCTCACTCTTTGTCTTGTGCATTACGAATGACTTATCAAACTTCATATAGTTATGAAGTTATGAACATACAGCATTTCACCATATAATTATTTATATTTCTTTGCATAGACACATGTCTATTTCACCTTACTCAATTCTACCTATTTTTTAAAATGTAGCAAGGAAGATTTCACTGAACATCAAGACTGTTCACCTCTAAAGGTTGCCCTCTTTGTATAATTCCATCAATGTCTTTTTCACTGGGTTTCCATGTGGCATTTTAGTTCTCTGGCCAGCTATTTTCTCCTCATCTGATTGTGAACTTAGTACAGAAATTATTTACACCCAGGGATTTTCATACAACAAAATGTACATCAAAATTCAATAAATATTGATTTGGTGAATTAATTCTAAGGCATACAGAACAAAAAATGAATCATCTTTATTTCTGTTTCATTTTTGTTACAGTTTCCTTGTTCAAAAGAAGGGTTTTCAAGAATGATTTAAGCCACAGAAAAGTGTGACATACGTGTGTCACTCATTGGACCTTTGGAGAATTCAGAATGACTCACATGTCACCCTCAGGACTGTGTGCACTGTAGAGTATCTGAATCTCTCATGCAACACTCAAAAAGACTTCTTCAGGAAATCTGATATTTTGTTCTGTCTTCTTATCATATCAGATTTTGTAACTTTTACCAACTATATGTATATATTTCATAACTGTGACTGACTCAAGATAAACATCCCAAACATCATCCTCAGAGTGCCAGCAGCAAATTTGGAATATATTTTCCCTAAAATTGAAATACACAGCAATCATTATCTTTACGCAAATAAAGATGGAGTATGGGAAAGTCATTCCACTCCAATAGGAACAGTCAGGGAAAAAAATCATCCAAATGTACTCATCAGCTGTATGTATACGGGATTCACATAAATAAACTCTCTAAAATTAAATATTTCAAAATCATTGGATGCATTCTTTGCATCGATGCCTTCCCAAATTGTCTTAATTCCCAGACCTTTCAGTTATATCATTGTTAAGATAGAATTAAATAGAAATGTTTTTTTCCCCAGGATCTTTCTCAGAGCTTCTTTGACATCTTTGTTTCTCAGGGAGTAAATCAGAGGATTCAGCATGGGAGTGACTAAGGTGTAACATAAGGAGGCCACTTTACTCAGCTCAGGGAATCTATCAGGGATGAAATACATAAAAATGATGGCACCATACAGTACACTCACGACTCCTAGGTGAGAGCTGCAAGTGGAGAAAGCTTTCTTACGTCCCTCAGTGGAGCGTATCTTTAGAACCGTGGACACAATATACATATAGGACACAATAATGACAATTATGGTAGGCAAAATAATAATGCTGCATAAGAAAAAGGAAACCATCTTATGAAAGTAGAGATCAGAACAAGATATCCTTTGAAGTGGACGGTCATCACAGTAAAAGTGGTTGATGGCTCGAGAAGCACAAAAGGATAAAGTAAATGTCATGCTTGTCTGAAGAACTGAGCTGATGCAGCCACAAACATAGGAACCAGCCACCAACTGAGTGCAGAGACGAGCTGACATCTGGACAGAATAGAGGAGTGGGTTGCAGATGGCAATGAAGCGGTCATAAGCCATGGCTGCCAGGAGAAATCCCTCAGCCACAATGAACAAGGCAAAGAGAAAGACCTGGGTCACACAGCCTGCAAAGGAGATGGACTTGCTCTCAGACCAGAAGTTGATCATAGCCTTGGGTGCAATAACAGACGAATAGAAGAGATCAATGAAGGAGAGGTTGCCTAGGAAGAAATACATTGGTGTGTTCAGCCGGGGATCAGTCATAATAATGGTCATCATCCCAACATTCCCTAGAAGGATCATGGCATACACAAGCAGAAAGAGCAGGAAGAGGAGAATGTGGATTTCTGGGCGGACCCTGAAGCCTACAAGAATGAAGTCAGTCACTTCTGAGTGATTGCTTGTCCCCCTGTCACCCATGGCAGAAACCTGTGGAAATAATGAAACAAGATGGGATGGGGAAGGAGACAAACCATTAGAGACTCCTAATCTCACAAAACAAACTGAGGGTTACTGGGGGGTGGGAGGGTAGGGATACGGTGGATGCGTTATGGACATTGGGGAGGGTTTGTGCTTTGGTGAATGCTGTGAAAGGTGTAAGCCTGATGATTCACAGACCTGTACCTCTGGGGCAAATAATAAAAAATAAAATAAAATAAAATAAAAATAGAAACCTGTGGAAAGATACAAAGCAAAATAAATGAGTGCAATCCAGGCTTTGTTCCTAGTGACATAGTTTCTTAAATGTAGAATAAATTATTTGCATCTTAATTAAATATTGTATAAAAAACAATTTTAATGTCATGAAGGATCAAGAATTTGCATTAGATAATACTAGACTTATGAAGCTGATATTCAGTTATTAAGCAGTGAAAAACATTTCTGGGTTATTACATTTAAATCATAATTTTGCTGAGAATTCAGCCAGTAAGTAGCATTTAATATTGTCTAATTTTAATCACATTTGAAATTTCTATTTTTAACATTTTTGCAGTTAAAGAATTTTCATGATCTAAAATAAGAGTGTTATGAGAATCTAAAATAAAGATGCTACAGTTATCTCTGTGACAATGTGTTAGCCTATGCTAGCCCCAGTGTTTGAATCATTACATGACATTAATAAATATATTTTAAATATTGTTACCTTATTTACCTCAATTTCTTTAGTTTTCATTATCACTGTAGCCATCATTTTGAAAATAGACTAAAAATAGATAAATTATTTGTATGTTAAAATTAATAAAATTTAAAAACCACAAATCTTAGATTAAATAAAATGTTTTAAAACTCTAAATAAATGGTCATTTCCTCAGATCAAGTACATCCCCCCAAATAAGGCATTTTTATTGCCTCATTATAAATATTTTACTTTCACTAGTAGTTGTTTAGTTAAAATATGCCATAATCAGCTCTTTTTCTGAAGCAGGGAGAGCTGATGAACAGTCCAGTTCTTTTACCACAATGATGATTTTCTAGTAAAGTTGCCTCAGTTCATGGGATCTTGCTCCTTAATCAGGCAAGTATATTTGAGGGATGTATATAAAGGAAATTTCCTTTTGTAAATTCTAGTATGCTTTAAATATCTTAAAATAAGACTAATGAGATAATCATGGCTATTCAAGGACCTTAGCATCTCTGTGTCATCTACAGTCTATCATCATTTGTTTGAGTATCAACAGTGGTTGTTTAGGATGGTCTTACATATTTTTAGTCCTGTGAAACCTTTCTTCAGGGTATTCCAACATTAAGGTTTTGCTAATCCTCTGATCAATTCCACTGGGAGTGGAGTAACCTTAAAGTCAATTATGGAGGTGTTAAGTGCATGCTCCAGGGCTGTTGTCCTTGAGGACTGTAGTAACCTCACCTACAAACAAACAATCTAATAATAGTCCAAGTACTGGGAACTTTTCCTTTCTGGTTTTTGTATCTTTTGGGAAATTTCTTTGAACTTAATTTTTTTCATTGACAAAGAGAACATTTCTGGTAATTGTTATAGCATACATATTGGTAGGCACAGAGAGACAGATTTAAAAGTTTGTACTATATGAGAAAAGTGTTAGATAAGTGAATGTTTTTAATTATGTAGTAAATTACATTCATTATACTTCACAAAAGACAAAAATTCCCTCCAACTTAGAGTTTACCTGTATTTCTTGATGTAGGCCTATTTAATGATATGATAAATATCCAGTAAATTACAAACTCAAAGTCAGATAATATTTTGTGATTTCTATGCTTTTCTATAATCAAATACTAAACAATTAGAAAATAAAAGAAATAATAACATTCAATAAGATTACTGTAAAATTCCTTAGTGAAATATTTTAAAATACATGAACTATTTTGTGATGTAAAGACTACATTAAAACCATAGACATAACACTCTAATGAGCTTAATATTTTGAGGATGTCATTTTTGTCCTAAATATTTCCATAAATTAGTTGTAATCCTACTTTTTAAATCCCTCCCTTTCAAAGATTCTATTTATTTATGTGAGAGAGAGAGAATGAGAGAGAAGATGAGAGCAGGGTAAGAGGCAGAGGGAGAAGCAGACTCCCCACTAAGCAAGGAGCCTGACGTGGAA
Source organism: Ailurus styani (assembly GCA_002007465.1). Taxonomy (NCBI): domain Eukaryota; kingdom Metazoa; phylum Chordata; class Mammalia; order Carnivora; family Ailuridae; genus Ailurus; species Ailurus styani. The sequence continues at coordinate 391,549 of LNAC01000236.1, forward strand.
CTCGATCCCAGGACCCTGGGATCATGAACTGAGTTGAACGCAGACGCTTAACCAAGTCACCCAGACACTGCTAAATCCCTTTTTAATAAAAATTATTTCCAGAATTTATCTGGAATTTTCAGTGTGTGTTATACAAAATGATATAGAGCAAGAGCTTCTCATTATAATGCAAAATTAATGAAAATTTTACTGGTATAGGAAGAATAAACAGGTTAGTTACTTTAAACAGGAAAATATTAATTTTTAACGAGGCCTATCAATTTGGAAAGGCTGGGTGACACTCTTTTTTTTTTAAGATGTATTTATTTTAGAGAGAGAGAGTGTGTGTGTGCATGTGTGTGTTCACATATGATGAGCAGTGGGAGGGGCAGAGGGACAGGGAGAGGACCTCAAGCAGGTATTCCCTGCTGAGTCTCTGGCAGAGCTTGATCTGATGACCCAAATCAAAACCTGAGCCAAAATCAAGATCCAATGCTTAACCGACTGAGCTGCCCAAGTGCTCCTGGGTAACATTCTTATAATGACCCTCAGGACAATTTAGGATTAACTCACAGAGAGAGGCTACTTTTGGAGATAAAATTTTAAAATACAGCACCTTAACTATGATCCGGGGGTCAGATACAAGGAAGCAAAAAGATGTCACTACTTCTTCATCCATCAGAATTGCTTCTCTAGGAATTTGGGCATTCGACAATGCCAGAGAAAAGCCCACATGTTTCCACAACTTGTCTCCTGATAGAAAAAAGTCAAAATGAACAGAAAATTGATCCCCAAATCATTGTTCTGCTCTAAATGCAGAGTTTGTATAGATCTAATTGGTAGAACAAAATCTAGGTCAAGAACCCTTGTGGCAGGAGACATTTAAACTTTCCAACCTCTTTTTCTAGAAAGCACATGAGATAGAACTTGAATATCTAATATGTAAGAATCTCATATAATATTTTTATCCTTAAGCTACCCAAAATAGCATGAGTAAGAACATGCTATTTCTTACAAATACATAACAGTCACTTACTGTCATTCACAATAGATGGGATGTAAATGCTCAACAAATTCACCCATTGAAATCATTCCGTGTATGTTCTTAACCTAATAGAGAAATCAAGTGGATTTTTAGGAAGTGTTTGTTTCTAATTCCATGCCCATAAAGTTTCTAGTTGTCTATCAAATTAAGTTTTGATTTAGTTTGAACTAAATTATAATGAACTGTGATATATATAAGCTTCATAAGAAAAAGTACTACTTGGAGGGATATACAAAGCCTTACTTGTAAATATGAAGAAAGGCAGAAACAGATAGATTTTAATAATAATAATCTTCTTAATAATATGAAATAGATAAGGGCAAAACAAAACAAAACAAAAAGAAAATAAATAATAAAGATAAAATTAGTTAGAAAAAATATTGATGATATAGGCTATTCACATGACTTTAACATTGATTCTTTGGAAAATTAGTAGTGTGTGTAAGATCCTGGCCAATTTAGTAAGGAGAAAAGAACAACACTAAATCACAAGATCAGGGGCGCCTGGGTGGCTCAGTGGGTTAAAGCCTCTGCTTTCAGCTCAGGTCATGATCTCAGGGTCCTGGGTTTGAGGCCCGCATCAGGCTCTCTGCTCAGCAGGGAGCCTGCTTCCCCCTCTCTCTGCCTGCCTCTCTGCCTCCTTGTGATCTCTCTCCCTCTGTGAAATAAATAAAATCTTTAAAAAAAAATAAGTCACAAGATCAGGAATGAAAAGGGGATGGCACTACATATTCTTCTGCTATTAAAAAAAAGAAAACATTTTTATCAAATATTGATGATTTTTTAAATAAAAATAATTTAAATAGAACAAAATTGTGTGTAAAAGAGAAATATGAATTTTAAAGTATCTATTAAAGAAACTGAATTTTTATTAATGATATTCCTATGAAGTATAAATGGCTTTACCATTGTTGCAAACATTTAAGAAAGAAATAAGATAATTTTTGCATTAAACTCTGTCAGAAATAGTCATAAAGAAAATACTCTCCTACTATATTTATGAACCTCTCATAAGTGTCATTCGGACATTAAACTAAAAAATTATAGACAAATCTCACTCATAAAATTAACTTTAAAAGTTCTAAACAGAATATTTAAAAAATACTTCAATAAGAAAGAATAATGAAATCTCACTGAAGTGTAAGTTTATACTGTAAATGCTGAGGAAATTCAATAATTTTTTATAAAAAGATTTTATTTATTTATTTGACACAGGGAGAGAGAGACAGTGAGAGAGGGAACAGAAGCAGGGGGAGTGAGAGAGGGAGAAGCAGGCTTCCCGCTGAGCAGGGACCCTGATGCTGGGCTCAATCCCAGGACTCTGAGATCATGACCTGAGCCAAAGGCAGACACTTAACCAACTCAGCCACCGAGACGCCTGTAATTCAGTAACTTTTAAAAAATGTATTTAAGATTTTCCACATCAAGTTACGAAAGAATGGCTACCATAGATTTGCCTTCCATCACAAAACAGACTCTGGAGAAAATATATTAACCAAATATTTTTATAGATTGCATAATAAGTGGTGAATGACTGTAATTCCTGAGAAAAGGAAACAAATCAGGAGGAAAAGATTTTAAACTTGAATATATAGCAATAAAAACAAACCAAACCTAAGATTAAGTTAAAAGGGAAAAATAATGTACAGGCATTCAGTGACAACTGAGACAATATTTGCATGTAACTGGAAGAAGATGGGCCAGAAAAATAATGTAAAGTATAATGGGCAAATTTTTTTTCATATTTGATGACATATCTAACCACACAGATGCAAGAAAATGGGCAAAATCCTATAGATAGATGTAAAGAAATCCCACAGATAGACAGAAAACCATATAAAGCACATCAGAATAAAAGTCTGAAGGTGAGTGAAAAAAGGGACATTGTCAAAGTAGCAAGATGGGGAAAGAAATATTACACACAAGCAAATCAAAGTTAAAGCGTGCACTTGTTGTCAGAAACAATTCAACCCAGACACAATGGAACCTCTTTAAAGCGCTTAAAGATGGGAGGAGGGGAGACCAAACCAACAAGCATGTGCAGAAAACACAGGCTTCAGAACTGAAGGCAAAATAAGGAACTTTTCAGATAAAGGAGAACTAAGAGAATGCGTTAGGCCAAATTTGTGCCATAAGAAATACCAAAGAAAGTTGAACTAGCTAAAGGGAAATGTCATCAAGATAAAGTAGGAAGGATCTCTAGGATCCTGGAGACGCTGTTTTCCCCACTAATGGCAAAAGTGAGAATGTGTGAGGAGAGGGAATTTCTTTCTCTTTCCTTGGGGGTTTCTCTTTTTGGTTCTAGCGCAGGTGGCCAAACCCCGCCATGGTCTCACTCCTGAAGCAATTCCCAGGCTTCTGGGATCCTCAACACCACTTCTTCTCGTGCCTTGAAATAAATCAGAGATGGAGGTATGACTGCCTGCTCTGGCCAGTCTCTGTGTTACTTCAAAATCCTCCTTTTGGGGCGCCTGGGTGGCTCAGTGGGTTAAAGCCGCTGCCTTCAGCTCAGGTCATGATCCCAGGGTCCTGGGATCGAGGCCCACATCGGGCTTTCTGCTCAGCGGGGAGCCTGCTTCCTCCTCTCTCCTCTCTCTCTGCCTGCCTCTCTGCCTACTTGTAATCTCTCTCTCTGTGTCAAATGAATAAATAAAAAAAAAAAAAATCTTCAAAATCCTCCTTTTTCCCTCAACTCTTCGACTCATTGTTTAGATTATTCTCTGAATAAATTTTCTAGTATAAGTTTCTTCATACTAATACAAGTATGATATATTAACAGTAGAGAGAAGAAATGAGTTTCTAAAAGTAAGGGCTGTTACCCACTCAGATGAAAAATAGTGAATTTCCCTCTGTGTAGATTATGAAGTTAAAAAAAAGAATCAAATACTTCTCATTCAAATATATTTAATTATTATTATTATTATTTTTTCAGTAAGTAGAAGGATAGTTCTCATGTCCTCTGGAGAGCCCTTCTACTTTCCAAAGTCTGGTAAGGTTCTAATGAATCATTTCTTCTCTCCCTTTTCTTTTGCATTCTGATACAAAGTATGTTACTGGTGAGAAAGGCTTTTGTGCCTTGTTAATATCTTGCAGAGGGAATGTACACTGCTCTGGTTTCCCTCCTCATGAGAGAATTTCTCTCAGGACCCGGCCCTGGTCTGATGTTTATTTTAATCAATGAAAAAGCACAGTAAACTAAAATAGAGAGAGAGAGAGAGAGAGAGAGAGAGAGAGAGAGAGAGAGAGAGAGAGAGAATGAGAAAGATAAAACTACAATTGTTGCTAGTACTTGTTCGTCTTAGCAGTTGGAGTCTGACCTGACCAGGGAAGAAATGCAATCCGTGTTACAGGAAACCAAGGTGGACTTCTTTTCATACTTTGTTTCTTCATGATTTCACATATAGTAGAGGGTTTACAAGGAAAGAAATGGTTCATTCTTAAGAATATCTTTTATATCTAATTGATTCTCTTCATATACTTTTTTAGATTGCTTTAGTTACATCTTGTTTTTCAATTTTTCTGTTGAAACCAGAAATTTTATTTATTTATTTATTTTTTAAGATTTTATTTATTTGACACAGAGAGATCACAAGTAGGCAGAGAGGCAGACAGAGAGAGGGGGAAGCAGGCTCTCTGCTGAGCAGAGAGCCCGATGTGGGGCTCGATCCCAGGACCTTGAGATCATGACCTGAGTCGAAGGCAGAGGCTTTAACCCACTGAGCCACCCAGGTGCCCCGAAACCAGAAATTTTATATAAAATACAAATTTAAGGAAACCATGCATTTTTCAGTTGATAGCCCTACCAGAGGTATTTTGATGATTTTTCTGCCTTCTAAACTCAATGAGTCAACATTTCTGTTAACTTTTAATTTTTTTCAAGAAAGTAGGTATCATAGATACTGGACCAAATTGACTCTAATATACTTGCATTGTCCCAGCGTGTCTTCAAAGAATGTCACAATTAATGAAACCATAGCAGTGACAGCAATAAAGTTGACAAGAGATATTATGAGACATTGTATAATTTATATCTTATATACTTTTATTTATATAATTATATAACTTACATAATAACTTTTATATATTTACAGAATTATTATAAAATTATAAAAGATATTTCCACAGTATGTGAATCTTTGAATTGTCAGTTTTCTTTTGTATTTTATGATAGCTTATTGAATAGTAAACCACTCTGCTGCTCAAACTCATGCCTCTAAAGAAGCTTTCTAAATCTGTTTTTGTCTTAATTTCTCCATACATAAAATAAAATAAAAATTGCTTCCTTTCTCTACCACCATGTTTTAAGGACACTTAGAGCCATAATAGCATATGCCTAAATAAATACAATGCAAGCTTATTTAAATACATATTTCTTCTTTTTCCCCCATTTTTACCTATCTTTAAATTGTCCTGTGTGCCCTCTCCCCTCCATATGCACAGATCTCTGTATTTTTTATTAGATTTGTCTGTTTCTGAAAGCACAGAAAAATCTCTATCCAAGATCTTAGCATTCCCCACCTGCATTCCAACCTGAAAACTCCAAAGGGAGTAAGAGTGGGAAAGAAGGAAGGAGGGAAGGAGAGAGGGAGGGAAAGACGAAAAAAAAGGGAAAGAGAAAAAAATAAAAGTCTGATGAAACCATGTTTAGAAAATATATGCAAGAATCATTTCTGGTTTTAGTAGATGAATTTTGCCACTAAGAGTGCAGGTCACCATAGGGATGAAAATGATGGAGAAATAAGAACATGAGGTTACTATGTAAAAGAATGATTCTTTTGTCAGAATATGAAGCTTTTCTCTTCATATGAGAAAAATGAATATGATATTTGTCTATTATTTTTCTATAATAGATAAGAAAATTAAATGATTTTTTAAAAATAAGAAAGGCCACCAATTTAATGGATTTATCTCCAAATGAAGTTTTTCTTTTCAGTAATATATATTTTTAATTGTGTTACATTAGTCACCATACATCATTAGTTTTTGATGTAGTGTTCCATGATTCATTGTTTGTGTATAACACCCAGTGCTCCATGCAATACGTGCCTTCCTTAATACCCATCACCAGGCTTACCCGTCCCCCCACTCACCTCCCTTCTAAAACTCTCCATTTGTTTCCTGGAGTCTGTAGTATATCACGGTTCTTTTCCCACTCTGATTTCTCCCCCTTCATTTTTCCCTTCTCGTGATGTCCTGCATGCTATTCCTTATGTTCCACAAACAAATGAAACCATATGATAATTGACATTCTCTGTTTGACTTATTTCACTTAGCATAATTTCCTCTAGTCCCATCAAAGTTGATGCAAATGTTGGTATTCATCCTTTCTGATAGCTGAGTTATATTCCATTGTGTATATGGACCACATCTTTATCCATTCATCTGTTGAAAGGCATCTTGGCTCTTTCCACAGTTTGGCAACTGCGGACATTGCTGCTATACATATTCTGGTACATGTGGCCCTTCTTTTCACTACGTCTGTATCTTTGGGGTAAATACTCAGTAGTTCAATTGCTGGGTCATAGGGTAGCTTTATTTTTAATTTTTTGAGGAACCTCCACACTGTTTTTCAAAGACGAGTTTTAAGTGGATTATAATATCTGTGAGAAATATCTTCCACTAGAGGAGGCAACTTTCAATAGCAATAACTGATAATAACTCAAGGGAAAAACAAACAAGCTCTTGTTTCTAGACACTTTCCTAGAATCTCCATTTTTTCAAAGCATGTTTAGAGGACAAATCTGCATTGTTTGCAAAATAAGTATATCTCAAAGGGTGACCAATCAGATTAAATTCTTTATGTTTTAAAAATAGCAATCTGTTCTGTATTGGTGTTTTGTAATTAATTGGGAACAATATGATGAATTTTTTTCTATTCTGGTTTTTAGTTATTTTTACTAAAGCACGTATTCTGATCACTTCTTTGTTTCACTTTTACCATCTCTCCAGTTCCACCTACATCTCAGCCATGAAGAATGAGCTTAATAGGAATTACTCAGAAGTGACGGAGTTCATTCTGCTAGGCTTTGGAACCCCTCCCAAACTAAAAATCCTCTTATTCCTAGTGTTCTTGCTAATCTATACGGTCACTGTGGTGGGGAATATCAGCATGATAATTGTCATTAAGATGGACGCCAAACTTCAACTGCCAATGTATTTCTTCCTTCGAAACTTGTCCTATTTAGATCTCTGCTACTCCACAGTCATTGCCCCCAAAACTTTAGCCAACTTCTTGTCTAATGAAAAGAAGATTTCTTACAATGGCTGTGCAGCCCAATTTTTCTTCTTTGCTCTATTTGTCACAACTGAAGGCTTTCTTTTGGCTGTCATGGCATTTGATCGATTCTCGGCCATTTGCTCCCCTCTCCTTTACCCTGTGCACATGTCCCAGAAAGTCTGTGCTCAGTTGGTGACTGGATCCTACATCTGCGGAGGCATCAACTCCATCGTCCAAACAGGTTTCACCTTCAGTTTGCGTTTCTGTGGAGAAAACAGACTGGACCACTTTTTCTGTGATGTCCCAGCCCTGATCAAGATCTCTTGTGATGACACTTTTGTGAATGAGATTGTGCTGTTCATCCTCTCTGCCCTCATCATCATCACCACCACAACTGTCATTCTGGTTTCCTATGCTTACATCCTCTTCACCGTCCTGAAGATCCCCTCTACCCATGGCAGGGGTAAGACCTTCTCTACCTGCGGTTCCCATATAGCTGTGGTGAGTTTGTTCTATGGGACCGTGTTCTTCATGTATGCCCAGCCCGGATCCATCTCCTCCCCAGAGCAAAACAAGATTGTAGCTGTGCTCTACACATTGATAATACCAATGCTAAACCCTCTGATATACAGTCTGAGAAACAGAGATGTGAAAGATGCTGTGAAAAGACTACTACACAGGAAATGATTCCTTCCCTGATGTTTGCAATCATGAGGCAGTGGACACAGTCTGTTTTTTAAGGGTCCCAGCTATCCTTGTTCTTGGAATATTAGTATATCAAAGATATTTTTATATATGGCAACAAATGTTTTTCTAAGTGTTACAAAATGGTATTTCTATGCTTAGAATATATTAAAACATTGTTTTCAATTTTGGATGTGATAATATTATCTTCATTTCAATTTTACTTTAAGCAGGGCGCCTGGGTGGCTCAGTGGGTTAAAGCCTCTGCCTTCAGCTCAGGTCATGATCTCAGGGTCCTGGGATCGAGGCCTGCATTGGGCTCTCTGCTCAGCAGGGAGCCTGCTTCCTCCTCTCTCTCTGTCTGCCTCTCTGCCTACTTGTGATCTCTCTCTCTGTGTCAAATAAATAAATAAAATCTTTAAAAAAATTTTACTTTAAGCAGTAAATAGTAAGATTTGCTATTGTATGATAATTAAAATATTACCTCTGTGTGAACTATTTAACTTTTCTATCCTACATCGCAAGTATACTATACTATATTCATTTGGAAAAGAGAGCAGCCACATTATGCATGTGGCAAAACAGAATAGTAACTGTTACGTATAACACTTTTGAGTAAAAGCCTCTTTCTTTCCTAAAGACTTGGGTTTATATTTTGAAGAGTAACATCCTTAGAGTTACTACCGCTATAAAAAGAGGACCCACAGTATATTATTTGAGAAGCAATTATTTCCATGGAAAATATGTGACANTCCTTGTTCTTGGAATATTAGTATATCAAAGATATTTTTATATATGGCAACAAATGTTTTTCTAAGTGTTACAAAATGGTATTTCTATGCTTAGAATATATTAAAACATTGTTTTCAATTTTGGATGTGATAATATTATCTTCATTTCAATTTTACTTTAAGCAGGGCGCCTGGGTGGCTCAGTGGGTTAAAGCCTCTGCCTTCAGCTCAGGTCATGATCTCAGGGTCCTGGGATCGAGGCCTGTATTGGGCTCTCTGCTCAGCAGGGAGCCTGCTTCCTCCTCTCTCTCTGTCTGCCTCTCTGCCTACTTGTGATCTCTCTCTCTGTGTCAAATAAATAAATAAAATCTTTAAAAAAAATTTTACTTTAAGCAGTAAATAGTAAGAGTTGCTATTGTATGATAATTAAAATATTACCTCTGTGTGAACTATTTAACTTTTCTATCCTACATCGCAAGTATACTATACTATATTCATTTGGAAAAGAGAGCAGCCACATTATGCATGTGGCAAAACAGAATAGTAATTGTTACGTATAACACTTTTGAGTAAAAGCCTCTTTCTTTCCCAAAGACTTGGGTTTATATTTTGAAGAGTAACATCCTTAGAGTTACTACCGCTATAAAAAGAGGACCCACAGTATATTATTTGAGAAGCAATTATTTCCATGGAAAATATGTGACAGTAACATTCCATTAATTTTTATTTCCTCATTTTTTCTAAATATAAAATGATGTATTTTTTTTAACAAAACTGATACATAAAGAACATATAACATTATTATCACTGTTTTTCAAATGAGGACGTTGAGGCAGTCAGAGACTAAGTAACTTGATGTAGTTACTTGATGTAGTTACTAGTGTGGCTCCAGAATTTTTATTATTCAAATATATATTGCAAAGCACGTGGAATATTCTAAAAATGTAATCTCACATTCTAGAAATAGCTATTTCTGAAAGGAGGTAGAGATATAGGGCCAGTTTATCCTGTCATTATTTGTGCAAATATTATTCTGTATTTATTTTCTTTTGAAATTTTAAAGTTTTGCATGTGAAGTAGCATAACATTTGTATATAATTTTACTTATTGTTTTTGTCTTTTATTACATATACTTATCCACTCAAAATCTGATATTTTCAAATATTTATGTTTTTATATATTACACTTGAATTTTAGTTAATATAAAAATTTTTTTTATCTTATATGGTGTGGACTCCTTGTGAAGGAGAAGTCCTTACTCAAGTGTTTTTCCAACAGTTAGGAATGAATATATATATATTATATATATAAATAAAATCTTAAATATATATATATATTTATTATTTTGTGAGAGAGAGAGAGCACGAGCACAAGAAGGGGGCAGAGCAGGCAGAGCAGGCAGAGGGAAAAGCAGGCTCCTTTCTGAGCAAGGAGCCCGATGCGGGACTTGATCCCAGGAAACTGGGATCATGACCCTCTGAGCCAAGGGCAGCCGCTTAACCAAATGAGCCACCCAGGTGTCTCAAGAATATTTTTAACATTTAAAAAATGTAGAAAGGAGATAAAAGTTTTGCCCTGGTTTGTCATAATGTGCGGCTCTTTTTATATACTACTGAATACAATTTTCTAATACTTCAAAATCTTGCTTTAACATGGTAGGAGTAGTTTCATAATGTTTTTTCTAAATTAAGTGCCTAGTTATTGTGAAGTAAATGATATGATCCAGGCAAGGATCCAGAATTGCTCAGGGTTCATGGAGGGTTCTGGCTCCAGAAGCAAACTCTGGACATAGCTGCAGTTGCTGCCATCTGGTGGCTGTCGTCCATGCCAACTAAATCTGAAGTGAAGATGCTGGATACTGTGATAGAATGGAACTTCCAGACCAATGGTTAAGAATTCAAAGTACTTCCTAGTTACTTAGTTTCCATCCCCACCATTTTGTCCTGTGCAAAAGAAATTGATTGACTACAAGTAGATATGTGCAAAGTTAGCCTATATGTGTCTCTCCCCTGAGGTAAAGTTGTCTGGCATTGCCAGCCCTGCTTTCCCTCCTCTCCTTTTGTGCTTTTCCCTCACCAAAAATAAGTCCTGTAGAATCCCATCATCCCTTGTTTCAGAAAAGGGCTGTGTAGAAAATGAAAAATATTTGCCAATTATATTATTTATGAATTTGTCTTGTCTTGAGATACAGTTTCATGGGATTTTACTGAATTTTATCAGAATTGTTGTGTAATATGTTTATCATCAAGACAGTTATTTGTTTTCCTCATATGAATTATGGCACATTTTGGACTCAAGCTTATCTTAACATCATTAAAAGATGGCAACTTTCTCCTCCTCTTCTATTCTGAAAAGAGATCATGTAAAACTGAAATTATTTCTTCCTTGAAGTTTTGGGAGAACTGATGGGCAGTGCCATCTGGACAAAGAGTTTTTATTATGAAAGAGTTTGACTAATGATTGAGTTGCTTTAGTGGTTACCAAAAGTGATGATATTCAAAATATTTAACAACTTGTTCAGTAATGTTTATATACCAATGTTTAATATATCAATCAATACAAAACAGTCCCTTTAATCTTATTAAACTGCTTAACTAGTAGCAGTTTTTAACACAAATCATTCTAAAGGTTTCCATATTGGTACTTCCTTCCTTCCTTCTTTCTTTTTTTTTCTCTTCTTTTCCTTTTTTCTTTTCTTTTCTTTTCTTTTTTAACTTTTTTTTTCTTTTTCAAATTGTTGGGAGAAATCTTTGGTTTGACATGCTATCACTAAATGCAATTTGATGCAAGGGGGCTAGACTAGACCAAGCCATAACTGTTCCATTAAATTGAAAGTCATTAGATGATGTGGTGTAAAAAGTAAAGTTTTGTTTCAACAAAATTGTTCATAATTTTGAATTCTCTGAAGCTTCTGCTAAATTAATATCAATTACATTAATTTTTTTTTACCTCTTCTTGTTCCTGATAATAGAAGTCACTTAGTCTTTCATCATTCTAGGTGATATTACCTATGGGTTTTTCATAGGTCCTCTTTATTAAGCTGGGAAATTGCTGAGAGTTGTTATCAGACGTGAATGTCTGGTTTTGTCAAATGCTTTTTCCATGTCAATTGAGATGATTGTTCCTTATGAATTTCTTAGTAAAACTATCTTTTCTCTAGCTTCTTTATTGTAGGAATACAGTATATAATACATACAACATACAAAATATGTGTTAATCATATGTGTTTATGTTATCAGTAAGTCTCTGGTCAACAGGAGACTATTAGTAAAGTTTTTGGGGAGTCAAAAGTTATATATGCATTTTTGACTATGTGTTTGGGTTGGTCAACACCCCTAACTTCCATGTTGTTCAAGGGTCAACCACATATACACATGCACATAAACACACACACACACACACACACACACACACACACATATATGATATCCATTTTTATATATCACATGTGTATATATAATATATAACATATTAATTTATATATAAATATATATTTTCAGATATAACATATATTTAATTTATTAAGTATAACTGAAATCCATTTTAGTTTGTTAATATAGTAAATTAAATTAATTTATTTTTAAATGTTAGACCAGCTTTGTATTCCTAGGATACCTTCTACCTGGTCATAGTATATTATAGTTTTGCTCTTTTTCTAGATTGAATTTATTAGAATTTTGTTTAGAAATTTTGCATTTATGTTCACAACAGATATTGGCTAGTAGTTACCTTTTCTTTATCTTTTCCTATCTGGTTTACCACTCACATTACACTAGTTTCATAGACTAAACTAGAAACTATTTTCTCATTTTAATTTCCTTGGGAAAGTTTGTGTAGAATTGTTACTAATTGTTTACTTAAATGTTTGGTAGAATTCACCAGTGAACCAAACCAAAGTTTTTCTTTATGGGATTATTTTAAACTACAATTTCAATTTTTTGAAGTGCTCTCAGTGAAATAAACTGGGATAATCAGTGGGCTTACCATATTTCTTTCCTACCTTTCAGAAATCACTGTTCTTCATTGTCTCCAATGTCTTGAATGCATATGTACATATATTTGTATGTTTATGTGTGTTTGTGTGTGTAATATATATATACAGGCCCAAGTGAGAAAGAGAGATGTTCTCTTGTTGATTTAGGCAAGAGAGTGACTCTGGCCCCTATGACTTCTTCTTGACCAGAATCCGAATTCTAGGCATATTTCTTAATTTCCAAGTCAAATTAAACTTTTTCATCAATCCGCCTGAGTAGCAGGAATACAGTTATTTTAGTTAGGATTTTTTTTTTAATTATCAGTGTAACTAGGGGCTTCCATAGGAATGGTCAATGTGCCCATTGCTTCTTACTGAACATTGAAGAGCCTGTGGATGAAAATTAAATTTCCTGTGGATAAAACTGTTCTACTGTTGATGAAGCTGCCTGCACAGGCTGCGTGATGTTCAAAGAAGAATGTTATATATTTCTGTTCCTTTTTTTTGAAGAATAGTCTCACTTTCTGAAGGCCAGATTCTTTTGGGGATGACACTTTGGTTCTTAAGACCACTTCTCTAAGTTTTCAGCATTTTGTATTCCAACCTCGAGAATTCTCTTTGATTCTATGCCACAGTAGTTTGGGTGTCCATCATTCATAGACCAGGAATAATTCTTTGTTTTCTTTTTTTTAAACATCTTTTTTTAAATTTATTTTTTATTTTTATTTTATTTTATTTATTTGACAGAGGGAGAGAGAGAGATCACAAGTAGGTGGAGAAGCAGGCGGAGAAAGAGGAGGAAGCAGGTTCCCTGCTGAGCAGGGAGCTCGATGCAGGCCTTGATCCCAGGACCTTGAGATCATGACCTGAGCCGAAGGCAGAGGCTTTAACCCACTCAGCCACCCAGGCGCCCTCCTTGTTTTCTTTCAAAGAATCACTGCAGCAGGAGTCAGTCATGTGCTTTTTATTTTTGAAAATGTTCTAGTTCACAGGTTGAAACTTTTTACCCCATTGATGCTGTTAATCCTCTTTTCTGGACAGTAAAACTACACTTAATTATCCCACTCTGCACTCTTGAACTTTGGGAAGACAGACATCTTCATGTTTCAATGACAATTTACTTTCTTCAAACCAATGGAGTTTCTTTAAAATTTTTTTGCTGCAAAAGGTTACAACTTTCCTCTTTTGTGGGCTGGCTCTTTTATCTTGTTTATTTTTTCTTGTTATTGAGTATTCTTAGTGTAATATCATTGGTGCTGTTGCTGTTGAAATGTAGCTTAATGTTTCATAGTATACGTGAGGTATAATAACAATGATACCTTGCATATATATAGGGCTGTGTTTTACTTATTTATTCCATACAGCAACTCTATGGGAAGATATTGTTACCTCCAGTTTCCAAATGGAGAACATATTTGATTGGAAAATGAAAAAAAAAGTGGAGACTGTGGAAAGTATATGGAAAAATAAAAATTTAAATATGTTTGATAGCTGGTATTGAGGAGAGATTATGAGTGCTGGTAGAGTTGACTATAGAAGGACTCAAAGGTTAACAGATTTAAGTAAAAAGTCAAAATGAGTTTGAGACAATGAATATATTATGTAAGAATACTCGAGTAATTACATCAGTATAGAAGGAGTGTACAGAATTTTTAAAAAGTAGCCATTATAAGGTATTTTTAAAAATATGATTTTATATACACGACAAATATATAAAAAGGAAAAATAAATTTAATATTATTTCTGTACCATGTATTGTGTTGATATTGACTAAATGATGCATATTAAAAATAGTTTGCAATTATGAATGTTAAAAATTGACATATGTTCTTTGTTTTAATTGTCCAATTATTCTTGACTTGTGTTACTTGTAACTTTTATTACTAATAATTTTAGGTTAGGAGCTGTTTTTAGAATTTGATATAAATCGTAAAACCTGTCATTTAAATGCACAAAATTTTATTTAAAATTATTGGGGTTTCAAAAAATCTCAGAAGCTTCTTCAAATATTCCAGACCAAGACATTTTACTATATATAAAATATACTCTCTACTTTTATGTCATTCTCTAAAAGGTCTTTTAAAGCCTGAGATAAAAGTATATGTATAGAGTGCAAATGTAAAGAAAGTAAAGGAATGCCTTGGAAGTGGGGGTGAACCTGGTTTATATAAACCTGTAGGGATTGATCTACTTTAAGTGTCCATTGCATCAGAAATGCAAGAAATTAATTGTATTTATTACACGTTTGTGTTGGATAAAGCTAGAAATTTCTGGAGGTAGTATTTGTAAAACAATGCCATGAAGGGTTATGGGTGTCTTTTTAGAAGAAACTTTATAGTTAATGATGATTTTGATTGACTTTGGGTGAGATAATCACTATTCTTCCTGGAAGCAAGGAGAAGACAAAATTCATTGATTCTCAAACTTCTACATAGGGACTGATTTCTTTAGTCAGTTGGAAATCTTAAAATAGAAATGAATGCTTCTCCACACTCATCTCACTAATAGATAATTTTCCATATTCAGATTAAGAATGAGGTGTGATCTAGGAATCAGTATTAAATGCAGAGCAAAACAAAGCCTCCCCAGCTGATTCTGAGGTATGGGGAAGTTTGGCAAACACTGACCTAATTGACCTCTAGGGCCTTCTTACTTTTCATGAACATCACACATTCATATATATATTTCTAATCTCCCTTCTCGGTTTTAAGAACAAGTGTATGGCTAGATCAAATTTACGGCAGATAACATAGGAATTTTCAGCCTATCTTTACAGAATATAAAAGAGTAAGATACTTCTTGAAGTTCAAACTTAAGACCCAAACTAAGATTCTTTTTTTAGTTCAATTAAGTAAAAATGAGGTACATGAGACTTAGAAATAAAAAAAGTCTACTGATTGAGTGTACTCAGATAGTAGAATAAGTCTAATATATACTGTGAAGCACTTTTGTAATTAACTACAGTTTTCTCAAAGCTTCCATTAATGGAATGATCAGCTATTAAAATTCTTCAATGATGCTTGTTTGGAATCTGTTGGATCTCAAGTAAGGTACGTGGTTTTTGAAAATCAACTTTTTCTGGGGGTCGTTTTCTTAATTTAGCAAACATTTCTTTTTTTCTGTTCAGTCTTTCACAGATCCATTATTTGAGTACCTTTTTCTTCTCAGTTGCTACATATTTCATTTAATTTATACACATCATTTAATTCAATCCTTATAACAACAATCCTATGAGGCAAATGTTCTAAAATACAGTTTGCTGATGAGAAAACTGAGGCTCTGTGGAATTTGAAAAATTTACCCAAGATTAGTTAGCCAGTGAGTGGCAGGACCTGTACTAAAACTCAGATTTATATGAATTAAAATGCCACACTTTTAACTAATAAAACATTTTGACTTCACATACACAAAAATAGCAACAGAAGCTGAATCAGTTTCACTTTTGAGTCTACTGTACTTTGAATTTTATGTAAATTTCTAAATAAAAATGTGATTTCAAATATAGTGATAAGTTCCTGGAAGGGAAAATTTTTTTTGTCAGTTCAGAAATTAAATAATGGAACCACGGAATTATAAAATTTCATTTATTCCACTTGGATTTAATTTTTCTGATATTTAAAAATTATTAATATTTTATCCATGTGCCCCTTCGTCTCTTTAGAGTTTCATAGTAAGATGGATAGTTATTTAAGAAAGCAAACAACGAAACCTATGTAATATTGATATTTTTTGCTCTGTTTCCATTAATATCTTCAGTTTAATTAACAACACAGATAAGGAAAAAAAACACTTCTTGTTATGGAAGTTAATCTTTTACTTCAACCATAATACCTCTATGTAAACAGAATAATTTCCATAACTAAGACGTTAGCATTTGACGGGAAAGGAAAAAGACATGTTGGAGTTTGACTGCCAACAAGAGTAGACATACCAGAATCAGAGATTAGAGATTCAGAGTAGATGATGTAGGAAGTAGATGCTGAACAGAGCATTCCTGTAGGAGTTTGATTCATGTCACATGACTTTCTTTGAGACTGATGCTTCATTCTCCCTCATGAAACAGCAATCCCGTGTTTCCTAATATATTTTAAACAGCAGAATGTTTTGAGAACCAAATTAACTGCATCTTGTGGTGGAAAAGGAAATGACTGTGTTTTCATTCAGTTTGCCATTCATAATGCAAAAGTAATTTTTTAGCTGCTTGATTGCTGGTTTATTTTTTGGCTAATATTTATTATGCTTTCAAGATGTTCTAGTAACTGTAAATGTTTCTTTCTTTTCACACTCAGTGTCACGTTATCCTCATAGTAGTCCTATAATGTAGGTATTATTAGTATCTTCCATCTGACAGAAGATTTCAAGGCATTGGAAATGCAGGTAGTTATCTTAGATTCTATTAGATTGAAAGAGGTAAAATTTGGACTCAGTACATGTGATTCCATAGCTTGGAGCAAATGGCATAGAATGACGGATGTTATCACTGTCCCAGACATCCTTTGCCCATCCACATTTCCCATATTATAAGGACACTAAATATATTAGAAAAAAATAAGACTATTTTGTCAGATGTGTTGTCAAGGACCCTTCCCAGTACTTTTTCTCCCACTGAGAACCTCAGGAACCAAATGTTAATAGGCATTTCACAGGCTTCATGACCATCCACTCATTTTCTCAGACAGGTCTCAGCTATGAAGAACGAGCTGAATAGGAATTACTCAGAAGCGACGGAGTTCATTCTGCTGGGATTCAGAACAGCTCCAAACATACAGATTCTCTTATTCTTATTCTTCTTGCTCATCTACATGGTCATTGTGGTGGGAAATATCAGCATGATAATTGTCATTAAAATAGACTCCAGACTTCATACACCTATGTATTTCTTTCTCAGAAATTTGTCCTATTTAGATCTCTGTTACTCCACAGTCATTGCTCCCAAAACTCTGGCTACTTTCTTGTCCAAAGACAGGAAAATTTCCTACAATGGCTGTGCAACACAGTTCTTTTTCTTCGCTCTCTGTGTTGGGACTGAAGGCTTTCTTCTGGCCGTGATGGCATATGATCGCTTCTCAGCCATTTGCTCGCCCTTCCTCTATCCTGTACGTATGTCTCAACAGGCTTGTGTTCGTTTGGTGATTGGCTCCTATATCTGTGGAGGCATGAACTCCATGATACAAACAGGTTTCACCTTCAGTTTGCGTTTCTGTGGCGAAAACAGACTGGACCACTTTTTCTGTGATGTCCCAGCCCTGATCAAGGTCTCATGCACTGACACATCTGTGAATGAGATTGTGCTATTCATTCTCTCTGCCCTCATCATCCTTACCACCACAACTGTCATTCTGGTTTCCTATGGCTACATTCTCTCCACTGTCTTGAAGATCCCCTCCACCCATGGCAGGAGTAAGACTTTCTCCACTTGCAGCTCTCACATCACTGTGGTGAGTTTATTCTATGGTACTGTGTTCTTCATGTATGCCCAGCCTGGGGCCATGTCTTCACCAGAGAAAAGCAAGATTATAGCTGTGTTCTATACTCTTATCATCCCTATGTTAAATCCACTGATTTATAGTTTAAGGAACAGAGAGGTAAAAAATGCTGTGAAAAGGATGTTGTTGAAAAAATTATCTTTTCATTGATGCCCAACCATCTATAAAACTGTAGATAGACTAAAAGCAATATTTTCAATAAGTTTTTATAGAATAGTTTCACCTAAAGCCATCCAAAAGTTTTGAAAATCAATTTATTTTATTTTTATAACATCAATAGATTCTTTAGGAATGAGTTTAAAAATCATATAGATTTTCGGGCGCCTGGGTGGCTCAGTGGGTTAATGCCTCTGCTTTCGGCTCAGGTCATGATCTCAGGGTCCTGGGATCGAGGCCCGCATCGGGCTCCCTCCTCAGCGGGGAGCCTGCTTCCCCCCCCCTCTCTGCCTGCCTCTCTGCCTCCTTGTGATCTCTCTCCCTCTGTGAAATAAATAAATAAAATCTTTAAAAAAAATAAAAAATAAAAAAATAAAAATCATATAGATTTTCATAATCCTACATAATTATTTCACGGTGTGATGTCTTGTTATCATGTAGGTTTATTGTCCATTTTTTATTTACTTGGGTGTATGAAAAATTGCAACTTACAAATACAGTATACTAAATTAATGCATACATTCAATTTGTTAATATAACTACAAATACATATTAATATGTATAAATATTTATATATCCATCTATATACCAGGTGAGAGAGACACTACTGAGTGTCCTATGCTCTTTGTTTTTTCAAAATCATAATTAAGCTTGCCACTGTCCAGGCTTCACAAATGAGAATTCAAGGTGCTATGGCAATATAAATTATTGGCTTTGTCTAAATTATACAAAGGAATGGTACAAAGTATTATACCAATAATACCCTTCATAATATCCTTCCATCACCCCCAAATTAATGATTCCATCAAGAAGCAAAAAATAAAAATAAATAAATGTGATTTGGTTGCTGTAAAACTATTTAGTCATGGGGTCTTAATAATAAATGTTTGATAACCTTTCCAGTATCACTCATATTTATTGGTCTCTACTGTCTATTTATATCTGGGATCATTTTCACATCTTGTATATTGATTGAAAGTCCTTATTTTTCTCTAGATTTGAAAAAATTATCGCTGTGGAGTGACATAGAATCACATCTTAATATAATTTAATTCTTTTGATGTCTGCGGTTATCTATACTGTGTATTACTAATCCTTAGAATTTTATCTTTTTCTGTTCTTTTTTAAAAAGGTTTTATTTATTTATTTGAGAGAGAGAACACGAGAGAGAGGGAGAGAGAGAGCGCACACAAGTATGGGGGAAGGGCAGAAGGAGAGGGAGAAGCAGACTCCCCATTGAGCAGGGAAGGGAGCCTGATGTGGGGCTCCATCCCAGGACCCTGGGACCATGACCTGAGCCAAAGGCAGACACTTAAACAACTGACCACCCAGGTGTCCCCTATTTATGTTCTTTAATTAAATTTGTCTTAGTTTTAACTTCATACCATGAGAATTTTGAGTTTCTGGTCATTGTTTTTTTTTTTTCTTTTTTCTCCTTTTTTTAAACTTTATTTTATTTACTTATTTATTTTTTCAGTGATCCAAGACTCATTGTTTATGCACCACACCCAGTACTCCATGCAAAATAGTTTATAATGTGATATCTAGCTGTTAAATAAGTTTATTGTTCTAGTTTTGTTTTGCTTAGATGTATTCAAAATTACAATTCATAAATTTAATACAGACACATATTAAATTCATTAATATATCTGCATATATAGTTCTGATTTCATATGTTGAATGCTTGTTTACTTTATTTTCTGTTTTTATTTTAATGACATATTTAAAACTTTTACATAATTTTCCATGTAATTTACTTTTGTTTTCATCATTATATAAATAATTTTTCTGTTTACTTTTAATGTTAAGGATTCTTTAGATGATGTTTCTTATTTCAATGTACTTCATTTATTCAGATAATAACTTTTTATTGTTGTTTAAATGTAAAAAACAATATCTCATGAGTGAAAGAGTATTTGATAAATTTTTACTCCATTTTGTGATTTTAAAAACAGTGAAATCAGAAAAATAACTAAACTTTGGGGCACCTGGATGGCTCAGTTGGTTAAGCATCTGCATTCAGCTCAGGTCATAAACTCAGGGTCCTGGGATCAAGCCCTGTGTCAGGCTCTCTGCTCAGTGGGGAGTCTGCTTCTCCGTCTTCCTCTGCCTCTTCCCTGCTCATGCTCTCTCTCTCAAATAAATAAAGTTTTTTTCTTTTTAAAGAAAAACAACTAAACTTCTTTAGTCTGTCAAACTACATTTACACAAACTGAATGAACACACATTCTAAAGGGGAAGATGTTAGACGTATTTTCTTTAAAATTAGGAAAAAGACAAAATGCCCATTATCCCCAGTGCAGTTCAGCATCTTATTATATCTAGTAAGAGCAATGTGATAATAAATATAGAAATTTAAAGTGTAAGTGATTAAGTATAGGATTAAACTGTTCATTTACATGATTATTTACAAAGAAAACATGAAAGAAGTATTTATATAGATGTCTGGATTAACATAAAAGATCAATTTCATGGGGTGCCTGTGTGGCTCAGATGGTTAAGCGTCTGCCTTTGGCTCAGGTCGTGATCTTCTGATCCTGGAATCGAGCCCCACATTAGGCTTTGGCTCAGCGGGAAGTCTGCTTCTCCCTCTTCCTCTGTTTCTACCCCCCACTCCTGCTCTCTCTCTCTCAAATAAATAAATAAAATCTTTTAAAAAAAAATCAATTTCATGTCGATAGAACAGTAGTGAACAACTAAAATATTTAATTAAAAGGCTATACCATTTATATGTGCATCAGCGATTATCAAGGATTTAGTATAATTCAGCAGAAGACGTATAAGACCTCAATGTGGAAAATTATAAAATTCTTTGGATTATGCAGTAGAAAAATATCATTCAAAAATTACAAAGAAGGGAAGAGCAATGTCAGAAAGATGATGGGATAAGCCATCTACTTCCTATATTCCTGAACAATAATTTGGTATCCATCCAGTGACAAAGCTGCCTTTGTGGGAGGTTTGGGATCCAGACCGGAGACTGTGCAACACTGGTGCAGCCCAAGACCCTAGAGAACTGTTTTGAGATCACTGGCCCACAACCAAGCAGCTTGACTCATCAGCATGGCACCAGCTACAGTCCTGGAAACAGCTCTATACCCCTGAGGACTCAAATACAGCCCCTTTGACTTGATCCTGTGACCAGTTCAAGTCCATCCCCGCATTGGATAACAGACATACAAATTTCCCCCTTGGCTGTGGACCCTGAAGTAGGTGGCAAACCGGCTCTAACTCCCCTCAGTCAGAGTCTGGGAGCTCCTGGAGATAAGCCCACCAAAATGGGACAGACTGCAGATTCTGAGTGGTCTTGTAAAGGGATTCCAGCCTGTCCCAGCGGCAATTCATCAGTTGTCCTGCTGACACAGGGACCAAGCAGGAAACACTCCTGTCTGCACCCCCAGGATCCTAAAGGGCCATACATTTGACTCCAGGCCCCTACAGCCACAGTGGCCAACAGTCCTGAGGGTCCAGCAATGCAGCAGGAGATACTACTGTCTGTGTACCTGGCAATAGATTGAGGACCTGACTATGGACCCTGAAGCAGATCCTTGTCCTAGTGCCACCCTCCTGAACAAGCTACTGGAGGCAGTCCCATCTACTCAGAGGCCAGACCAAATCAATGCCCACCGGAGCCCCTGGGAATAAGCATGCCAATTACAGAACCCCCCTACAGACCCAGTGACAGCCTCAAATTGGCTGCAATCCAGCACTACCGCAATTCTGGAGGTAATTCCATCAGTTCAGGGAACCAACAGAAGGACTTTACCTGCCCAAAACAGTCCATAAATCCTGGAGGAGGTGTTTGCTCCTTCAAACACATGGACACCAATGCAAAGCTACATAAATTATGAAGAATCAGGCAAACATGACGACATTAACAAATGAAATTAATAAAGCTCTTGTAACTGACCCCAAAGAAATGAGGATCTACAATATATTATGCAACAAAGAAATTATAGATATACCCACAATGAGAGTGAATCTGATTAATAACATATTAAGGACAAACTCAGTCCCAAAACATTACGTACAGAATTTGCTTTTTTAAAAAACTACAGTATATACTTTATTCAGATTTCATTTGTGTTTTTCTTAATGTTCTTTTCTTTCCAGGAACTCTCTCAGGATACCATATTACATTTTATTTTCATGCATCTTTAGCCTACTCTAAACTGTGACAGTTTTTCAGACCTTCCTTGTTTTTGATAATCCTGATAGTTTTGAAAAGTACTGGTCAGTTATTTTGTGAAATGCCTCTCAGTCGGGGTTTGTCTGAAAATTTTTATGGCTAGACTGGGGTTGTGGGTTTTTGGATGGAAGACCATAGGGGTGAAGTGTCCTTCTCAACACATCATATCAAGGATACATAGGGTGCATACTATCAACATTACCTAATTCCCAACAATGTTAACCTTTATCACCTGGCTAAGATAGTGCTTATCAATCTCTGTAGTTACTTTTTCTTCCTTTTCATACTGTTCTCTTTGGAAGCAAATCACTGAGTGTAGTTTCCTCTTAAGGAGTAGGGAGTTAAGCTTTACCTCCTTGAGGGGTATGTATGCATAAATTTTATGGAATTCTGTATGTGATACTTTTTAATAAAGGCAACTGAAATAAAAATAATTAAAAAGACATAGGTATTTACTCAAACCATATTAAATGTTAGCAACTGAATAATTAACAAAGGAGTCAGAATATTACCTTCGGATGAGAGGATGAAGGTATGAGAGGAGAGGGAAGTGGTTAATGTCCACATGTGGTCTGAAGTTGATAATGTAGCATTAAACAAGGATTACCATAAATCCCTTTCCATACACTTGAAGTTCAAATGTATTAAAATTATAATTATAATGTAGTATTATTCTGTGTGTGCTTAAGGATTTTCCCCAGAATCCTATCTGATGTGTCATTAATATTTTTGTTTCTTCCTTTTTGTTTGCAATTTGTTTTTTCTTTAATCTTTGCAACCCTCTCTACTTGTAGTATTTAATCAGTTCTCTGTCTTTCTTCCCATTTGGTTTGTTCTTTTTATAAGTTTTATAAGTCACAAACATTTTCTCCTAGGTTTCCTGGTCATTTTATATTTTAGGTTTTGCATCTATTTCTATGATGCACTTTGAGTTAATTATTTATGTGGTGAGAGATATAAATAAATTTCATTTTCTGCATATAGATATGCAATTGTTAAAGCAGTTTGTTGAAAAGATTATCTCTTTTTCCACTGAATTGCTTTTGTGTCTGTGCTGAAAAATCAAATGACCATATAGGCATAGATCTATTTTTGTACTATCTTGTTTTGGTCTATTTGGATATCTTGATGTAAATTCCATATGGTTTTGATTTATAATGTCTTACAATTGCTACTCTAGTATTAAAATTATTTAGGCCTTCAACTTGTTCTTTCTCAAGTTTTTTTTAGCAATCTAGTTCCTTTGAATTTCTATGTAAAACTTTAGAATAAACTTACCAATATCTACAAAAGTGTTGGGATTTTGATTTAAATTGATTTAAATTCATAGATCAATTTAACAGATCTCTTAGTATAACAGTCTTCCAATGAATGACTATGGCACATCTATCCACTTATTTAGGTCTTCTGTAATTTCTCTTGTCAATGTTTTCTAGTTTTCAGTGAACTGGGTTTAACATTTGTCAGATTTGTCACTAAATATTTAATATTGTTATTCTATCAAAAATTGTATTTTTGTTGTAGAATATAGTTCTACTCAAACTCCTCTAGAAAATAAAGTAGAGATAATAAACCCCAATTCATTTTGAGGCCAACATGACTTTGCTAGCATATCCATCTCTTATGAATCTATATGCAAAAATTCTTGATAAAATTTTAGAAAAACCGAATCCATAGTATATAAAAAGGATACTGCATCATGACCAGTAAAGTTTATCCCAGGAGAGTAAGATTGGTTGGACATTTATTAATTTTGGTAGCTTTTCTGTAGATTCTATTGAATTTAATGCACAGATAATCATGTCATCTGCTGATAAATGCAGTTTTACCCTTCCTCCTTTTTATTTTGGGTGATGTTAATATCTTTTTCTTACCACATCACTCTTTCTCGAACCCCAGTTCAATGGTGAACAGAAGTGATAAGCCAGATATTCTTGTCTATTTCCTAGTGTTAGCAGAAAATTCTTTCACTATTAGGTATGATGTTAATTGTTGTTTTATTGTTATGCTTGTGGTGAGTTTGGGAGCTTCTTTTATATTATAATTTTCTTAGAGCTTGCATCAGAAATAGAGGTTGAATTTTTCCTTATCAATAAATATTATTATGGTTTTTCACTTTTAGTCTGAAATAGGCTGAATTATTCCAGTCTGAAGCTAAATAACATCTACTAGTTTTCTCATGAGGTTGTAAGGTTATGATCTCATCAAAAGAATATAAGAGGCAGTGTCATTTGGAAATTTAAGTATCCTTAGAGGGAATTTGTACATCTTTTTTCTTTCTCCTTAATTTATAAGGGCTATAATGTGTTTTTTTTATTAAAAATTTCTCTCTTTGGCTGGAGTTCAAGCAGTGGTATGTATCAAAACTTAGTGGCTTATCCATTCATCTGTTGATGGATATCTAGGCTCTTATACAATGGAATATTATGCAGCCATTAAAAAACCCTGAAATCTTGCCATCTGCAACAACATGGATGGAACTAGAGGGTATTACACTAAGCAAAATAAGGCAATCAGAGAAAGACAATTACCACATGATCTCACTGATATGAGGAATTTGAGAAACAAGACAGAGGATCATAGGGGAAGAGGGAAAAAATGAAACAAGATGAAACTAGAGAGGGAGACAAACCATAAAAGACTCAGGAAACAAACTGAGAGTTGCTGGAGGGGAGGGGATGGGAGGGATGGGGTGGCTGGGTGATGGACATTAGGGAGGGTATGTGCTATGGTGAGTGCTGTGAATTGTGTAAGACTGATGAATCACAGACCTATACCCCTGGGGCAAATAATACATTATATGTTAATTAACAAAAATCAAGTTGAGTCAAAAGCTAAAGTGCATCCCTTTTTATAGCAGAAAATTGCTTCTATTGCTCAAAGCTAATTTAAAATAAAATCTGGTCATCCTGAAAAACAAACAAGCAAGCAAACAAAACCTTAGTGGCTGAAAACAACAAACATTAAGAAGCTCATCATTCAATGTTTTGTAGTCAAATGAATGGTGTTTCATGGCCTCACTTAAATATCTGCCTGTTTGCTGATGGGTGGCTGACTGTCTCTGAGGGCTCTAGGCCCCATGTCTCATTATCTAGATTATTAATCATGTTTCCTTAACATGATGATGGGCACAGAGTTCACAAATATAGCAAGAAGGCAATTTGTAAATTCTCATAAAGGTTAAAGATTCCCACAACATCAATGCCACCACACTGTATAAGTTGATGTAATTCACAAGGCCACCCTAGACTCAAAATAAGGGTAAGTGAATGTCACCTCTTTGTGAGAAGGAGCTTGAAAACATCAGAGTGATATTTATTTGTCATTAACTACAAAGTGGTATCCCCCCATTGAAGGGCGTAGAGTAACAAGTTAGAAAGAGCAAGTGTCCCTGATGAATACACAACTACTACACAATTCTTGTGTTGTTTATCTCAGGACATTGGTTTTTTGAAAGGGAAATAAACATACAGCTTATTTAATCTACATTTATTTTGTGATTAATGAACTAACAACTTTCAAGAATCATGCTTGCAAATATGCAATTTCAGCCTGGCTTTTTCTGTAGGGGAGTCAAAGCTTTACTTTTACCCATCTCTGGTTTTCGTCTGGGCCTCAAATGAAAAGACAGATTAACAAGAGAAAAAAGAAACAGTTTATTAGGGGCACTTGGGTGGCTCAGTGGGTTAAGCCTCTGCCTTCAGCTCGGGTCATGATCTCAGGGTCCTGGGATCAAGTCCCCTCATTGGGCTCCTTGCTCAGCAGTGAGCCTGCTTCCCCCTCTCCCTCTGCCTACCTCTCGGCCTAATTGTGATCTCTCTCTCTCTCTCTGTGTCAAATAAATAAATAAAATCTTAAAAAGAAAGAAACCATTTATTAATGTGTGGAGTGCACATCAGATGGGAGAACCCTAAAATAAAAGTCAGTTAAAATGGTGAGTCAGAACTCCAGTTTATATAACATTCTCAACAAAGAACAGTAAATTTACAGAAAAATGATGGAACAAAGGAAAGGAGGTTTAGGCTTCTACAATGGCAAACTGAGAGAAGGTAAATATATGTCAGAAAACACTAAAGGAGTAAGTTTTATTTGCAGATTTCTTTGGTGCCATCTCTTGGCTGATAAGAGTCTGTCTCCAGTAAAAGAAGAGTTTATTTCTTTAGGTGAAAATGGAGATCTTTCTCTGGATTTGTTATTTCTTAATTGCCTTTAACTCAAAATACTTTTTATATCAAGGAGGCATATTTAGGATGACATTCTGATTTCCTTCATTCCCCCACATAGTGATGCTGGGTGATTGCTTCTCCCACACCACAGATTTGAGATTTATTTCCAAGGGAGTATAAAACAAAGGATTTCTAGATTTGGAGACAGCACAGAACATGAGTGGACTTCATACCAAAAGATCAAGCAATTAAAACTAAATTCTAAACAAATGTGAGATGCTTCGGGATTCCTCCTGCACTTGTATACCAAAATACTGGCTATCAGACTGCTATCCAAAATTCAGTAATTCATATCCCGAAGGAGAGCCTCAAATATACTAAAATTGATAATTTACCAATAAATGATCCAGTCAGATTACAGTAAATTCTCAAAGCAATAAGAAGTCATGTAAAGAATGAAAATGTGCATTTTAGACATTTTGTATTTATCAAGAGCCTTCAATAAGCAATGTGCCAAATAAATGTGGAAAGATAAAGACACAAACAAACAAAAGCATCAAATAAAAATATATGGAGGAAATGTACAATGTAGCAGGGTCTCTTTTGCAAGTTCTGAACTCTGTCATTGTAACAGAGAACAACCATAGGTAAGCATGAATGAATGAGCATGACTAAGTTGCCAAAAAACTCTATCGACACTGAGATTTGAAACTCATATAATTTTCTTGTGTCATAAAATATCCTTCTTTTGATTTTATCCAATCATTTAAAATTATAACATTTAAAAGTGAAAAAATGTTTTTAACTCACAGGCATATAAAAACTTGTGGCTAGTCAGATTTGACCCAAGGGCTCTATAGTTTGTTGACTCCTGATTTAAACAGTTATCTTTTAGAGAAATTTAAAATAAGAAGTTAAGATTTTATTTTACCTTCATTTATTCTACTTTGAAACTTTTAATTTCTGTAGATTCAAATTTCTGGCCTGTATTATATTACTTCCATATGAAATATTTCACTACGTATTTTGTTAAGTGGGAAATGAATTCTTTGTTTTTATCTTAGTCTTTCTTTTTCTTATCTGAAGGATATTTTCATGGGATATGGAATTCTAGGTCTGTAGTTTCTTTCTTTCTTTCTTTCTTTCTTTCTTTCTTTCTTTCTTTCTTTCTTTCTTTCTTTCTTTCTTTCTTTCTTTCGCAGTTTAAAGATGTTACTTTGTTTCCTTGCTTGCATTGTTTCTTATGAGAACTTTTCTGTTTGCCTATTCTTCTTATCTTTATTTCTTTTACAGATGCCCTCCCTTCACTTTTCTGGCTGCCTTCATGATTTTCTCTTTGTCTTTGGATTTAAGTAGTTTGAATATGATATGTCTATGTGCAGTATTTTTGGTATTTATCCTGGTTGGTGTTCTCTGAACTTCATGTATCTCTCATATTGTGTCTGTCACTTATTTTGGAAATTTTTTAGCTTCCTAGGTGCCTTATTTATCAAACTCACCTGCAAACATACATTCAAACTTATGTGTAACTTATCTAAGATTTCAATTACACATGTGTTACACTGTTTGATATTGTCCCACAGTTACTGGATGTTCTGCTCTCTCTTTTAAAAGTGTCTTGCACTTTGCTTTAAATAATTTATGTTGATTTATCTTCATGTTCATTAATTCTAATAATTTTGGGGAGATGTGTGAAGTATACTGATGAGACTATCAAAGGCATTCTTCAGGTTCTGTGTTGATTTCTAGCATTTCCATTTTTTTCTTATAGTTCCCATCTTTTTTTTTTTTTAAAGATTTTATTTATTTATTTGACACAGAGAGAGAGATTACAAGTAGGCAGAGAGGCAGGCAGAGAGACAGGGAGAGGAGGAAGCAGGCTCCCCACTGAGCAGAGAGCCTGATGCGGGCCTCGATCCCAGGATGCTGAGATCATGACCTGAGCCGAAAGCAGAGGCTTTAACCCACTGAGCCACCCAGGCACCCTATAGTTCCCATCTTTACCCTAAAATTAATTTTATGATCTTCTATGTTGTCTATTATTTCTATTACAGCCATTGACATGTTAGTCAAAGTTACTTTAAATTCTCTGCCAGAGGGGCACCTGGATGGTGCAGTCAGTTAAGCCTTCAGTTCTTGGTTTCAACTCAGGTCCTGATACCAGGGCTGGAAAATGGAACCTTGAGTCAAGCTCAGGGCTAAGAGTAGAGTCTGCTTAAGATTCTCTCTCCCTCCGGGCAGCTGGGTGGCTCAGCCTGTTAAGCATCCACCTGCTGCTCAGGTCATGATCCCAGTGTCCTGGGTTTGAGCCCGGCATTGGACTCCCTGCTCAGCTGGGAGTCTGCTTCTCTCTATCCCTCTGCTGCTTCCCCCTGCTTGTGGTCTCTCACTCTCTCTGTCAAATAAAATAAGTAAAATTCTTAAAAAAAAAAAAAGATTCTCTCTCCCTCTCCTTCTCTATGTTCTCTCTCAAATAATTAAAATCTTTTAAATAAGTAAATAAATAAATTCTCTGCCAGAAAGTTACAGATAAGTTGAAAAAATAGTAAAAAGGAGTTTTCTTAAAAATCCCTGCTTTCCATAATGTTAATGTTTTACATAGTCATGAAATAATTATCAAGAATAGAAAATTAAATAGTATCTGGACTATACCTTATGGCTAAAGACAAAAGTTCATGCCCAAATGCTGTATTCTAGTAAGGAAAATTGTTTTTCACAATTTTGTTTTTAATTCAAAAATATTTGATTTTTACTTTTTTCCTTATTGTGGAAATTTAAACATGTTTAATAGTTTTTGACCAGTGGTTTACCTGGTAACAGATTATAAATTTTACAGATATGAGGGAACTGTTGTCATGGCCCAGAAACTCAAGGGACCCTAGAGCAAGAATGATGAAGGGTGGACCCATGAGAAGGTGGACTTCAAGGTGCACTTCGGCTGTACCTCACACTTGGTCACAACGACCTGCTACAGTGAGACCTTTGCCAAGTTGCTGGAGTCTGGGGACCTGAGTGAACAAGAACACAAAGTCAATGGCAAAAAAGCATATCCTTCCAGAATCTTCTAGCAAAGGTCTGTTTTCATCAGCATTTTTTCATGGCAGAGAAAGTGGGCTGCTGCTCCTCCATGTACAGCTGCTCCATCCAGGGCCACCATGCCTGCCCCCTGGTGAATAGAGGGACAAGTCCCCATCAGTTGATGGGAACGCAGCCACCTGACACTGCTGGGCGACTTGCCGGAGGAGATTGAAAGTGAGTCTGGCCAGTGCAGAACCCCGCCTACAACCCCNAAAAAAAAAAAAAAAAAGAAAGTGAGTCTGGCCAGTGCAGAACCCCGCCTACAACCCCTCCAGGACAGGACACTTGGCCTGGGTCCACCTTGGCCTCCATTCAGGGAGCAAAGTGATATGTTGCATTGGTTTATCTTGTCATTTTTACTTTGTCCACTGTCTTTGGGGAAAAGCCCTGATGCAGCCCCCGACCAGCAGGGGCTCTGGTAGCTACACTGACAGCTAGGCTAACTGAGCAGCAAGTATAACCGCTGTCCAGGCTGAGGGCACTCAGTGGAGGGCACAGGGTGGTGTGTCCTGCTTCTGTGAGGCCATTTGAGTTCCATAGGTCCCCCAGATACCCTTTGTGGGGGTACCTGTTCATTACAGAGACACTCCCTTTCACCATCACAGACATGGGTCAGGACACTGCTGGCTGAAAGGTTGTGAAAGCCGCTGTCTGTTGTGTTCTCTGCATCCCACCCATGTGTTCATGTCCTGGGTGGGGGACTGCCACCCGGGGTGGGGGTCCAGTCGGGTTCCATGATGGAGCAGGACCTGGACCTTGTTGGTTCACATTTGTTTTCCTATCCAGTGAAATTAGTCTTGGTTGGCATTGTTTGGTGAATGGTGGGACTATTTGGGATTCCAGGTCCCTTCTGTCACTGAAGACTCCACAGGGTTTGTCCCATGTCATGCCCAGAGCTGCCAGGAAGGCCCAGCCCTGTGGACCCCGCCCTTGGAATGTACATCAGGGGCTGGACAAGAAGACTCTGGACCACCCCCATAAGATGTACTTCCTCAGGGATGATGGTCCTCAATGATGTAACCTCTTTTTGAAGAATATTGTCACTTTAGCATGTAATCTATTACAGAATCCTGTGGAGTGATTCTAGAATCTCAAAATCGTATGATCTGTTATATAAGAACTGATTTGCTTTGACATTTATGAATAAAGGAGAAAGAGATGTATCACCCTGCTGTAATGATTTTGTGTCAAGATAATCCAATAAGCTTGTAAAACAGGAACAAATATGAGGGAATTGTTAATGTGCTTTTCTAGTTTTTGACTTTTTATTTTCAGAGAATATTATCTGCCTGATATGTATTTCTAATTGTAATGAATCTATCTTAATTGCCTAATTTATGTGGGGTTTTTTTTTTGTAATTGTTCCTCATGTGCTGAAGAAGAAATAGTATTTTTTTGTTTTGGCAACACACACACATTATAGGAGTGTTATTTATATATGTTCTTGCATGTCTATTGTATTAATCTAGTTACTTATACTTCTTTACATTTTTTCTGATTTCTCGTCTGCTTTATTTTTTAATATTTAGTAAGATATNGTGTTATTTATATATGTTCTTGCATGTCTATTGTATTAATCTAGTTACTTATACTTCTTTACTTCTTTACATTTTTTTCTGATTTCTCGTCTGCTTTATTTTTTAATATTTAGTAAGATATGTGATGATCTCTTACTAGGATTGTGAACTTGGCAATTTGTTTCTGTAATACACTTTCTATATAGAAGTTATTTTAGTTAGTTACAATTTGAGAATAGTTTTATTTAGTTCTAAATTTCATTTTTATCAATATAAGAATATTTCTATTTTAATAATGTCCTTATTGGTGTCTTTAATTTGTCTACACATTTTATTATTTTTTTTTAGATTTTTAAAAAATTTATTTATTTGAGGGAGAGAGCATGCACAAGCAAGAGGAGGTGGGGTGGGGGGAGAGGCAGAGGGAGAAGATGACTCCTCCCTGAGCATGGATCCCAAAATGGGGTTTGATCCCAGGACCCCAAGATCATGACCCAAGCTGAAGGCAGATGCTTAACCGACTGAGCCACCCAGAAGCCCCATTATCTATGCATTTTAACTAGATCAGAAGTTGATGAAATGTTTTATATAGCCCCCAGAAAGGTAGAGTTCTAGTAGCTCTTCATCTTTGCCAATGCTTATCTGTCTTCTTGCTCTTAGACAGTCTACTCTGTGGAAATTGGTATTACATAGTGATTTTAACCTTAATGTCCATACTAATAATGTCAAATTAGTATGTTTCCATGAATTCAGTGTGGCCATTAGTGGTCAAATAAATGAATTTTTTTTTTGCTAATTTCTTTTTTTTTTTTTTAAAGATTTTATTTATTCATTTGACACAGAGAGAGAGATTACAAGTAGGCAGAGAGGCAGGCAGAGAGAGAGGAGAGAGGAGGAAGCAGGCTCCCTGCCGAGCAGAGAGCCCGATGCGGGCCTCGATCCCAGGACTCTGGGATCATGACCTGAGCCGAAGGCAGCGGCCTTAACCCACTGAGCCACCCAGGCGCCCTTTTTTGCTAATTTCTATGGTGATATGTTTGTCTTTTAATTTTTGAGTTACAGGTATTCTTATATACTCAGGATAAAAGATCTTGGGGTTAAGAGTTTAAGCCCCATGTTGGGCACAGAGCTTACTTAAAAAAATAAAATAAAATCATGATATAGAAAGTTTCCATATTCCAAAAAAGATTTTTATACACCTTTACAGCAACCCCCTTACTCCATCTTAGAGGAGGAGGCTAAGGCTAAGGCCTCTAAGAATCACTGATCAGCTCTGTCATTATATTTAATTTTCTAGTATACAAATGGAATCACACAGTATCTTTTTGTAATAACATCTTTCTCTTAGCGTAATGCTTTAGGGACTTATTTACGTCAATGAATATGTTAATAGCAGCAGCTTGTTCTTTTCATTGCTAAGTAGTATTTTATTACATAGAGATGTACTGTGACTTGTTTATCTAACAACCTATTGAAACTGAATTTGCTTTACTTTCTTTTTTTAACATTTATCGAAAAAGCTCCTATGAACAATTGTATACATAACTTCATGATGACATATATTTTCATTTCCATTAATAAAATAATTGAGATAAGATTACTGATTTAGATAAGTGTGTATTTAACTTTAATGATACTCCAAACTGGTTTACAAAGTGGCTATGCATTTTGCATTACCAACAGCAAGGTATGAAAGTTCAAGTTGTTCCAAAGCCTTATCAATATTTGGTATTCTCAGTATTCTTAACTTTAATCATTCTAGTGGATATATATTGATTTAACTAATATTACCCTGATGACTTGTCATGTTAGGGATCTTTTCATTTGTTTAATACTCATATATCATGTCTGATAATGTCTCTTTTAAAGTTTTTGCCTATTGGTTTTTTTTTCTGGGCTTTAATTCTTGAGTTATAAAAGTTCTTTAATGTTGTACATAACTTTTAATCGATACATGTTTTTTAAATATTCCCTCCCAACTCATAGCTTCCCTTCTTCTACCTCTCAGCTTTTGGTAATCACCGTTCTACTTTCTATCTCTATGATTTTGACAACTTTAACTACTTCATATAAATTTGTCTTTTTGTCTGGTCATGGGCTTATATCTCTTAGAAAAATGCCTTCAAAGTTAATGTATTTTGTAATGTATGTTAGAATTTCCTTCCTTTTTAAGCCTGAATAATATTCTATTGTATGTATATATCATATTTTGCTTATCCATTCATCCATTGATAGACACTTGCTCCATTGATAGGCTCCCACGTTTTAGCTATTGTGAATTATGCTGCTAGAAACATGGGTGTACAAATATCCCTTTGAGAACCTGATTTTAATTCTTCTGAGCATATACCTAGAAGTGGAATTGCTGGATCGTATGGTAGTTCTATTTTAAATTTTTTGACGAACCCACTATGCAGATCTTTCTCACCTTATATTGGGGTTACATTCCGATAAACCCATCATAAGTTGAAAATAACAGAAGTTGAAAATGCATTTAATACACCTAATCTTGATCATCATAGCTTAACGCAGCCTACCTTAAAGGTGCTCAGAACATTTACACTAGCTTATGGTTGGGCAAAATCATACAACGCAAGGTCTATTTTATACTAAAGGGTTGAGTATCCCATGCAATTTATTGAATATTGTACTGAAAGTGAAAAACAGAATTGTTGTATAGGTACAGAATTGATGTAATGGTATTGATTGTGTGGCTGACTGGGCACAGCAGCTCAGTGCTGCTCCCCAGTGTCATGAGAGAGTATCATACCACATCTCTCTCACCCGGGGAAAGATCAGAATTCAAAGTTTTGTACAGTTTGAATATACAGTTCAAGTACAGGTTCTACTGAGTGCATATTACTTTTGCACAATTGTAAAGTTAAAGAATAGTAAGGTGAGCCATCATAAATTGGGGGCCATCTGTATTGTTTTCCAAAGCTGTACAATTCCCACCAAAAAGTGTCCATGGTTCCAATTTCTCCACATCCTCACCAACACTTACTTTCTTTCTTATAGTAGCCATCCTAATGGGTGTGATGTGATATCTCACTGTAGGTTTGATATGTATCTCTCTAATGATTAGTGCTATTGAGCATCTGTTCATGTGATTATTTGTCATTTGTATATGTCTACTAATTTCTTTGCCCATTTTTGAGTCATGTTTTCATGTTTTTTGCTTTTTGTTGTTGAATTTTAGAAGTTCTTTATTCTGAGTACTAGTCACTTATCAGATATGTGATTTGAAAATATATTCACCCATTCAGGGAACTGCATCCTTATTCTGTTGATAATGTCTTTTAAAGCAAAAGATTTTTCAATTTTCATGAAAGCCATTTTGCCCATATTTTCTTTTGCTCTCTATGCTTTTGTATCGTGTCAATAAATATCAATAAATTATTGACAAATTCAATATGGCTTTAGCTTCATTGCAGTTATTTTGAAATTATTTTTCCCAGTATCATTTAATGTAAAACCACTCAGTTAAAGTTCTTTTATTTCTTTAATTCTCACTTTGGTTCATGGATTTTTAAATGTTATTTAACTCCAGCTATTTTGTGATTTTCTAGATTCATTATTATTATTGTTATGGATTTCTAGTTAAATTACTATTTTCCTATTGTGAATTGAACCAAGGAATAGTGTGAAGAAATAAACCGCAGCAATTTTGAAGGCTCATTTAATAATAATAATGCTAACTTGTGTTGGCAAGTGACATTGTGAAATTAAAATGAATAATTTAAAATAATTAACAAATATCTTGTTTTAGATATTTGTTTTTATTTCCTCTAAAATATGATAGGTGTTTTGAGTTGAATGTGGCTCAGCCTGGAAACAGGAAATGGTGTATGCATTAGTTTGCCTGGAGTTTTTAAATCAGTCTTTAAAAGAGTTTATGACGTAAGATTGGAATTTTAATGGATTTTAAATGAGAAGTACCTGCAATGTAAAATGATGATCCCACGTGCACGCTTCTTTTGGTCCCAATCACTACTAGACTCCAACTCTTCTCATTCCAAATTCTTATTTTTTTCCACAATACTTTACCTACATTTAGATTAGAGATTAGATAGGAGAAAAATAATTCTCGATAACTAGATTCCCCCCCATCTTGAGAATTTGTATAATTGATGAAGATATTTTCTGATTATTTATTTATTTAAGAATGGCTCATCTTAATTATGCGAGAGGACAAAATCCCTTTAAGATACCCCTTTCACCTAAAAGTGTTTAATACACTTTCTGGGGTTTATACTCAAAAGAAATTTATATCTTTAGTACGGCAAACCCTGGAGACCAATCAGAAACTCACACAACACTCTTCTGTTGTTGCCATTAATCATCTTTGTCCTTGGAGAATATTATATAAGTATTTTTAATTCAAGATGAAGTCATCCTCAGGGTAGCATGTTTGAAGCCAGTTTACTCTGATGGTTTCCAAATAGTGTGATTCCCACTGGATGTCTAAAATAATACTCCATTTTCACAGTTAAGTGTAACAGCTAGAGGGATACCTATGAGAGAAGGAATCATGTCTTTAAGAAGGTTAATGAGAAGATAGGATCCCACTGGTCTCAAGATACAATTGAGGTGTAAGGTAGATAATTCCTCAAACTTCTTTAGACAAATTGATCTTGTTTTGGCATAATTAGCTATAGGTTACATCAGGGCAAGCAGATGATTCCCACTGGTGGAATGAAACTTTTATATCCTGTTATGAATTATCTTAAATAAAGTCCATGTAAAATAACTCTTGATTTTAATCAGTCTCATTGGGCCTTATTAAAAAGTGAATTTAGTCAAAGAACTAAATTAGAAAGAACCTTAGGAAGTCCCTGAATAGGTGATTACAGAGCAACTCAAGCTTGAAATAGTTTTAAGCGATACATTAAATGTTAAGAAATACAGTCAGAAGGAAGTGTTTCCTTAAATTTTCATATTTGCCATACACAGATGGCTACAACACACACATGTGCTTGCAAGAATCTCTTGGGTGGTTGCTAATATTAGAGTAGTTCCCAAAGAGTCTGCATGTTTTAAAAAAAATCTATTTGAAGGTATAGCTTCTAGTTTAAACTCATTTTACATTCCTCAATCCCTGGAAGTTAGCTTAGAATTTATTTATTTTTATTATTCCTTCAGTGCAAATAGTGATCCTATATTATTCATCATGTTTACTAAATATAACCTAGAATAAATGTGAAAAAATAAAAGCTGTTTTTCTGAAACTGTTTCCTTTATGTATACACAGATTTGAACTACAGTTTCTCTTGCTTCTAATACATACATGTAAAATGATATTTTACCCAATTTCCTGAACGTTAAAATATATTTCTTTCTTTTAAAAGCAATTCGAATGACAAGATACAATTAAACCATTTCTCTTGAGATGCTGCAAAAATTTTATGGGAGAGTTCAAAGAAGATATTTCCATTAGTCAATCAGACAAACATGTTATAATCTTTACTTCCCTCAGTTGATATAATGTTATTATTTGTAATCCTGTCAAGCTTTTATATTCATCTACTATATATAAAAACCTTTATATATATACCCATTATATAATGTATATATTCTTTATATATTTACATATATCTTATATGTAATACACACACACACATACACATACACACACACACAAAACATCTCAGGGCTATTGTTTGATTGATTAGACTGAGTAGTTGTTTTGAACTACATTAGAAACTATGTTGAGTATGATGCACTATTTTCACCTAGCCCCTTTAGCCAGAGCAGCCACAAAACAGGATAATGAATTAATGTCAACATTAATGCCCCTAAGATCAATTCAATATCAAAATCACATCACAAACAACCTGTAATAACAATTAAGTATACACAGGACTTGATGAATGGCTATCAAAAACATCCTTTTTAAAAATCTTCTCAAAGACATCTCTTATGCTGAGTCATCTTAAAAGAGTTTTTCTCCTGTCCCCCACCACGAGTTAGTGGTAACACTGGAAGATAGTTACAGGGAGGAATTCCATGATTGTAATGACTAAAGTTGGTAAATATGAAAGAAGAGAGGGAAATTGAGAATAATGAGTCTGTAATTTACATATAACAATGCAAAATGTACTGTCTTCAAAAATATGAAATTCTCATTTGATGAAGCTAGTCAAGTGTAGCCTAACTGGTTACTGATTTAGAAAATAACAGCATACTATGTTAACTGGTGGTCAAAAATAAAATATTTTATACCTTCTGATTGAAGTTAATCTCAGACACTAAATAACTAAACTATAATTTACATATTTCTTTTACATTTCCCAGAATCTTCTATCACTTATAGATGGGGGATTTTTTTTATTCTAAATAAGAGATGTAGTGTTCCAAAGCTTTAAAAGTTTTGAAGCTTTTGGGGCACCTGGGTGGCACAGTCAAGTTTTGTCGGACTCTTGGTTTTGGCTCAGGTCATGATCGCAGGGTCCTTATCTCAGGGTCCTGAGATTGAACCCTGCATCAGGCTTGTGCTCAGCAGGAGTCCGCTTAAGACTCTGTCTCTCCCTTGGGGTGCCTGGGTCACTCAGTTGGTTAAGCCTCTACTTTTGGCTCCCTTGATCCTGAGGTCCTGGGCTCTCTGCTCAGCAGGGAATCTGCTTCTCCCTCTGCCTCTCTCCCTGGTCTTACTCCCTCTGTTAAATAAATCAATAAAATCTTTGGGGGAAAAAACAAAACAAAACTACTCACTCTTCCTCTCCTTCTGCCCCTCCCCCTGCTCTCACTCTCTCTTTCTCTCTAAATAATAAATAAATCTTTAAAAAAATTTTAAAGCTCTTCCCTAAAGTAGATAGATATTCTTTTTTTTTTAAAGATTTTTAAAAATTTATTTAACAGAGAGACAGAGATCACAAGTAGGCAGATAGGCAGGCAGAGAGAGAGGAGGAAGCAAGCTCCCTGATGAGCAGGGAGCCTGATGTGGGGCTCGATCCCAGGACCTTGAGATCATGACCTGAGCCGAAGGCAGAGGCTTTACCCCACTGAGCCACCCAGGCGCCCTAGATAGATATTCTTGTTATTGTTTTTAGTTAAATAAGAATTTAATGATAGGTTACCAGATGATTATGGAACAGAAATTATTCTTAAAGAAATGTTTAATTTTGGTTGTCTATCTTATAACATTCATGTATATAAACAATTGCCCAAAATATTGGAAACCATATTCAACCTAAAGATAGAGGATGGAGGTCAGGAGGGAGGGACACAATGTAGATTTAAATTTTTAGGCACCCTCTTCTAGTGTTTAATACTTTCAAATACAAAATGCACTGTGTTTTCTTATGTCATAGAAGTACGTTAAATAATTTAATCTAACAGAATTCAAAGTGAATCCTTTCTATATACTTCCTAAACCAATTACCAATTAGGATACACTTGAATATATTTGTCAATTAAGAATTTCGTATTTTTGAAAGCAGTCGATTTCATTTTTTAAAATCTCTGCTTCTTGGAAAGATTTTCTTTATACTGAGCAGAAAGGTGCTTTCATGTGACTTCCTCCCATTGTTTTAAATTCTATGCTTTCCATCTTTGAGAATAAATCAAGCCTCTTATAAAAGTCCTTTATATGTGTAATGATAATGACTTTGCCTTCTTGTATAATATTCAACTTCCTTAATGACTTCAGTCAAACCTTGTTGTGGCCAAACATAGCAATTCTGTCCACCCCTAGGAACTTGCTCTATTACTTCATCTGAGTCTTTCAAATGTGGTAACACTTAAAATTGAACAAATTCTCAATCATTTATTTATTTAAAATATTTATTTAGTGCTATGTAGGTCTTCCTTGAAGGATGGAAATCAAATCTTTGAACTTGTAGGATTGAAAATTATGAAAATCATTGATGGCCATGACAGTAGCCATCTCTCCTCTCAAGCAGTTTATAAGTTATTGTAGAGAGGGATAGCAGGGATTATGTATGCTTTAGAGAGTAATAGAGTCAGGTGTCAAAAAAATGAGTCATATGTGATATGTTCTTCATTTGGTATATGCATAAAACAGAGTGAAGGAGCAAAAGAGGGAATGATCATACTTCTTTGGGTAAATTTTAAATAATTGTAATCAATGCAATAATTTTAATAAAATTGCATATGTCTTGAGAGCTAAAATGTGACAAAGTGTCAGATTTTCTTAAGTGTAAAATGTACACGCATGACATACATTCAGACACAATCACTACAAATTATAGCCATCAGATGGCACTACTTGGGAGCTTTTCAGGTGGCAAGTCAATATCTTAATCCTGCACAGTAAAATAAGCTGACTCTGAATGAATTTGTTTAAGTGGTAGAGTATGAATATAATTATATACCATTTCCTTTTTTATAAGGCATTTATTCGGCAGTTGGTAACTTGAACTGACATGTTGTTTGTATTGAAGATGTATAACTTGATGAAAATTTATTTATTTATTTATTTATTTATTTATTTTTAAAGATTTTATTTATTTATTTGATACAGAGAGAGAGAGAGAGATCACAAGTAGGCAGAGAGGCAGGCAGAGAGAGAGAGAGGAGGAAGCAGGCTCCCTGCAGAGCAGAGAGCCTGATGCGGGCCTCGATCCCAGGACCCTGAGATCATGACCTGAGCCGAAAGCAGAGGCTTTAACCCACTGAGCCACCCAGGCGCCCTTGATGAAAATTTATAAGTGTACTAAATCTTATTCTGGGTTATTATCCTCATTATCAGATTAATCAAATTGTCAGATCAAGCAATAATTATTAACAAATATTTGGCTTCAGTTTTTCCCTAGTGGCAACTATATATAGAAATTGAGAAGATACTTTTTGGCTTACTTAAGCATTATTTTAAAAAATTCAAAAATTAAAACATGACAGTGTATGCATTTCTATCTTTGGAAAGAGCCTGGACACTTAACCATTTACTTTGATTCCTGTATCTGAAAAATTTCTCTTGAGTCAGTTGATCTGGTCACAAATATAACTTTTGCATTGTATGATTTGTTCAGCCCTTTCCTTCTGAGGAAAATAGAAAAACCTCATAAAATTAAAATCCTCAGCAATCCTGGCTAGAGATTTTTGGTACTTAAAATCGGTTTTGGAGGAGCACCTGGGTGGCTCAGTCAGTTAAGCATCTGCCTTTGGATCACGTCATGATCCCCGGGTCCTGGGATTGAGCCCAGGGTCAGGCTCCGTGCTCAGCGGTGAGTCTGCTTCTCCCTCTCCCTCTACCCCTCCCCCTGCTCGTGTTCTCTCTGTCTTTCTTTCTCTCTCAAATAAATAAATAAATAAATAAAATCTTTTAAAAAATCAGTTTTGGCTGTAGAAGTGACATCAAGTTATCTTAACATGGGGGAGCTAAGTGCTGGGCCAGTCTCAGAGAAGTAGGCATGTACAGGAAAGCATCACATTAATGTCCATAACTTTTTCTTACTTAAATTCAGGATCTGTACAAGTCTTTTTCTTTCCATTCATCTTACAATAGGGTAATTTGTGAGACTGCTTTTTGAAACATCTCATTTTTCTAAA
Organism: Ailurus styani; assembly: GCA_002007465.1. Lineage (NCBI taxonomy): Eukaryota > Metazoa > Chordata > Mammalia > Carnivora > Ailuridae > Ailurus > Ailurus styani. Next base: position 432,280 of record LNAC01000236.1, read on the forward strand.
CCAACGGTCTATTGATTTATCTTTTGTGGTATGTGTGGAAAATATTCTATAAACTTTTGACTTGGGGATAAACTGCTTTGAAGTAAAGAAATAAAATGCTACACAAGTTTGGTAAAGAGATTTCTTTCATCTTTTTTCCTGGAGCTTCAGTATGATTCTGAAATTCTGGGGAACTGGAGGTTGAAAAATATTACTTCTGGTGCAAACATGGTTGGATATCTTAATAGTTTGGGAAGAGATAGCAACAGTAAATCCTCTCCAAGTGGTTCTGCAGGGCAGTGAGTATTTGTAAATGAGAGCAAAATAATTTTAGAGATCAGACACCCTGTGGTGACTGGCAGCTGTTGGACTGGAATTGGGGTGGGGAGCACATATGTGAGGTATATGCAATTTGTCTCAGACACAACTAAGAGAAAGAAAGCTTTGAAGGGGGCGATGCTCTGCTACTGCAGTGCCTATGGAGCCTTCAGTCATTCCTCTCTTCTGAACTTTCTCTCATCTAAGGTTACCTCAGTATCCCATGTACAACCACAAACACTTTTCAACAGGAGAGAGCATGTGTTCATGTCGTTCAGACACAGGAGATAAATGTATTTGTTCAGCTTCTACTTGCAGTGATGTTTAGTTTCTTTTTTTTCTTTTTTAAAGATTTTTAAAATTTATTTTGACAGAGAGAGAGAGAGAGAGAGAGAGATATCACAAGTAGGCAGATAGGCAGGCCGAGAGAGAGGAGGAAGCAGGCTCCCTGCTGAGCAGAGAGCCCAATGTGGGACTTGATCCCAGGACCCAGAGATCATGACCTGAGCCAAAGGCAGAGGCTTAACCCACTGAGCCACCCAGGCACCCCTGATGTTTAGTTTCTGAATTGAAAATATCCAGCTGAAACTTTTCCAGTTGTAACTGTATTGATAAACATCCAGGTTCTGGTCATCATTATTCTAAAACTTAGGACCTGGGGGATAATTTGACTATGATGATAAAACTGAGCAAAACAATATATTGTGTATTCAATACAAAGGAAAACAGGAAAATGGAGGGGAGACAAACGCAATGTAAAAATAAGTAGGAAACAACTTGCATAACAGTGTCATATTTTTGTCATCAGCTCAACAAATACACACACACACACACATGCACACACATGCATGCACATTATATATTCGTTTTCCCAAAATTTTGAATGTAAGGTAACCGGGAGGACCAGCGACTCATGATAAGGGTATCAGTTTTATCACATTCTGCAATGTGAAGTGAATTCTTGGTTATCAAGTTTAGCTGCTTCAGTTTCTGTCCCCTCGAAGTATTTTGTTCTCAGCCTTTCTTGAACATCAATGATAAGAATATTGGAGAATTGCTGTTAGAGAACAGTACGGTTAAATAATCAGAATAACTGTTAAGACATGAAAACACCATTTCTCAATACGTGAAAGCTGAAACTTATGTATTTATGTCCACAGGACTTAACTTACTTCACGATGCTATTTTAATTAATTGATTTACTTGAGTATGAGAAGTTAGGGCATGTGGAACACTAAACTAAAACTGGAAGTAGACTCACAAATACAATAAAATCTTTTGCAGAAAAATCAATTTCTGGGTGCAAAAGAATGTCTCAAAACAATTTATAATACAGTGATTTTTATAAAAGCTTATTGCTTATTAATAAAGGTAATAACTATTATTACATGACCACTCAGTGTCAGGACATGAGCTAGGTGATTTTTAATGTTTTACCCATTTAATCACCACAATCTATAAACGCTACCAAAAAGAAAATAATTTGTTCTTCCATTATTGCATTATGATAAACATATGAAAAGGTGTAGTGTATTTGAGCAGAATCCCATAGAAAAATCACCATATCATTTATGTTTATTACAAAGGGGATGTTTTGCACTGAAAGACATGAAGGAGTTCCTCATGGCCTTCTAGCCCATGAGCCTGCATACCCAAAACAATAGTAGTGGTAGAATACAAAAGGGGCCTGAAAATATTGTTCAGTCCACTAAAAAGATGGATTTTCTCTTCATCTTTAAGATAATTTGGGTATTTAAACCTAAATGCAACCGAAGGGGTGTCACATTACCTTGTATAAAACATTACAAAATATTTATAATGGTGGATGCTCTGATGAACAAATACTTAAATAATAGTTTATTGTATGTTTTGTTTTTCACTCATAGCATTAAATGGATATAAATAGAAAAATAGTAAAAAATGACTAATTATATTCACTTTAAGTAGTGGATCATAGGACATTTTCATTGGACAATTTTGAAAAATAGTCACACTTTAATACAACTATGTGAATATGTTCTTGCGACTTGTATCTACAGTCTTTCATCTGCTGATTAATTTAAAATGTTAAATTTGTATTTGTGAAGGCTATACTAAAAAAGAGACCAATTTTAGTGTTCTAAAAAAACTAAATCAGTGGTTGAAGTGAATATCAACCTATGATAAGAAGGGATTGATGTGACAAGATTTATATTTTTTTCTTGTTTGTGTGGTGCATAGCTCTAGTACTGGTCTTCGAGAAGCTACTATTCGCTAGAGTCAGAAAACGAAAGAGAGAAAAACAATTATTGAAATATAAATTCTTATTTTATATTCATACCAATTCATACATATACTTTACCTCTTTTAACTATCACAAGTATCTTAAATACTTCTGTAGAATAAACTTGTAACTTTCACTGACATATCACCTCTGATATCCCTTCATCTTTGCCATTTTAAGATCCAATGCCAGATGCATTCCAGATGCCACAAATCTAGATCACTCTTCCTGAGGGCATTTCCAGAAGTCTGCTACAGTTAGCAGTGAAGTAATAGTGTCAGAGTGATCAATCCCTAAGATCATCCCTCAATCAATGATTTATGAGAACAAGTGTATATGTATACAGACCTATGTAGCAATACATTTTAGGATCGTGTTTTACACTATTTTATCTATAAGAATAAATGTTAGGGGCCTTTTATGGTACCTGGCATCATAATGAATAATTTAGTGTCTGTCTTCCCTTGCCTGTGTCATTTCCCACTCTGAATCCCTTCCAAATAAATAACTTGCACTGTATTAAGATTTGACTCTGGGGTAGCAACGCTAAGATAAAAATCAAAAGTTAACCCAAATTTTTACAAAATATCACTGAACATTTACAATTTTTGGTCACCTCACTTCTCCAAAGTTTCCATAAGAAATCAGTATTAGTTTAGAAGTTATTTAGTTTAGGGGTGCCTGGGTGGCTCAGTCGGTTAAGCATCTGCCTTCAGCTCAGGTCATGATCCCAGGGTCCTGGGGTCGAGCCATGCATTGGGCTCCCTGCTCAGTGGAGAGCCTGCTTCTCCCTCTTCCTCTGCCTGCTGCGCTGCCTACTTGTGCTCTCTCTCTGTCAAATAAATAAATAAAATCTTTTTTTTAAAAGCTATTTAATTTAATCTCTTTTGGAAGTCTAGTTCTTCATTATTTGGGGATCAAAAATATAATAGTTAATTAGCTAGAATAAATGGGCAGTCCCTAAAGGATATTATATTCAAACCCATACATTTAAACAAGGTTTACAATGGGAGTAACAAGAGTGAATGTTACACACGGAGAAATTTCTCTAAAACTTCGTTCATATGAAAACCCAAACACTGAATCAATAAAAGCAAAGGAGAAATTTAGTTTTGGATAGAGAATTGAGATCCTGCCAGATTTACAAGTTAGACACTTTAAACACTTGGGTAGTTTAAATACTAGAGTTGTGTTATAGTGTATATCACTCACCAGTATTTATTAACAGTTGATTATTTAAGATGCATGATTATTAAGTATAGAGAGCTAGGTAAGGGAACATATACCACTTAAGAACGTAAAGTCTAACAGCGTGTATTTGACACCAAGAGTGTACTGATTACTTCCTATTCATTTTTAACTTTTTCCCACAAGAATATTTCACATTCCTCAGTAAAATGGTATAAGAGATGCAAACCTTAATCTTAGTACTGGTGGAGAAAGAAAAAATGAATACTGTCAGGCACCTGGGTGGCTCAGATGGTTGGGCGTCTGCCTTTGCTCCGGTCGTGATCCAGGGGTCCTAGGATCAAATCCTGTGTCGGGCTGCCTGCTCAGTGGGGAGCCTGCTTCTCCCTCTGCTCTCTCTGTCTCTCATGAATAAATAAATAAAATCTTTTTAAAAAATGACGCAAGAAACGTTTGGTAATTTATTGATTGAATGAAAGATAAATAATTTAAATATTTAAATAATTTAAATATAAATAATTTAACCTATTGCATAGTTCTACCTTTTGCTTAAACACATCGAAAAAATGTACAACATTTGCAATTGTTTCCCACTTGGATGCAATAAATACTTTAAGAACAATGCATATTGGTAGAGGGATCATAAAACATTGGGTAACTTTTTTGTATAAATAGTGTAAGTTTCATTTACTATGGCTGGGTTGGGTCATTTGTCTAAGAGGATTCCTCTGTGTTACTCTTTGAAAGGCTTCCTTTACTTCCTTATTCCTCAAGGTATAGATAACAGGATTCAGAGCAGGTGTGACCGCTGTGTACATGAGCGCAGTTGCTTTGTCTGTTTCTGGAGTGTGTGCAGTCTTTGGTTGAAGATAAGTGAACAAGGCAGTGCCATAGAACAGAGAAACAACCAGGATATGAGATGAACAAGTGGAGAAAGCTTTGCGTCTGCCGGTTGCTGAAGGGATTCTCACGATAGTTACAATAATTCTCAGGTAGGAGCACAGGATGAGCAAACAGGGACTCATAATGAAGAGCACAGAGACAGCAAACATCACAACCTCAATGTGGGAAGTATCAACACAAGCCAGTTTCACTACAGGCATGATGTCACAAAAAAAGTGCTGTATCTTTCCTGTTCCACAGAAGGGCAGACTGAAGATGCGGGTGATCTGGGCTGACTCCACTACCATGCCAGTGGTCCAAGATGCTGCAGCCAATTTCAAACACACGCGAGGGCCCATCAGGAGAGTATAATGCAGCGGGTAACAAATAGCTACAAAGCGGTCATAAGCCATGGCTGTTAGCAGGCAGCATTCTGTCAGTCCCAAGATGGCAAATATGTACATCTGAGCTGCACAGCTACCCACACTTATGGTCTTGGTCTCCACCAGCAGGTGCACTAGCATCTGAGGTACCACACTGGTAATGTAGCACATCTCCAGAAAAGACAGGTTAACCAAGAAGAAATACATGGGAGTGTGCAGGGAAGGGGTGACCCAGATCAGGGAGATGATGATGAGGTTTCCTCCCACAGTAAACAAGTAAATTACTAAGAACACAACAAAGAGCACAGGCTGTAACTCTGCTAGAGAGGAAAAAGCTACAAATGTGAATGTGGTACAGAGGGACTGATTTCTACTCATTGTTGGCTCAGAGTCAGACATCTGTGGAGACAACAGAGAAAAGAAATAATACTGAAGAGAATCCAGTCACGTTGCATGGTTTTCTATCAAACTCAGCAAAGGAGTTTTCCGAGGATCAGTGGTCCTACATGAGAACCTAGTCATCTGGGTTTCTTTTACTAACTCTTTCTAAATAAATGCCCAGTTAAAATGGATGCAATATTTATTCCTGATTTTGAGTTCTATATCTTATGGTATATTCACAGAAATTTAAAGAAAACAATGGCTTTAAGTTACATAATTTTTTTTGTTTTTATCATACCAATATTCTAGTCTTATACACAGAGTGTTATGTTAGTAGTATAAAAAGGTATTCTAATTGTAAAGAAGTTATATAAAACTGAAGTGTATAGAGTAAAATATAATCATGCTATATTCAGGGTCTGAATTCCACACTTTTCTTACAGCCACAGTTAAGGGTTTGGAAGGGAGTACGTTTCTAGCCATTTATTGATTGATTTTCATACATATTTTTACTCATTGAGGTTTGAAAATAATAAGCCAATGATTAGGCTGCTAAAATCCATGGAAACCAAAACAACAGAATCTCCTTTCCACAACTTCAGTGTAATCTTACAAGACATTATGAAAAGAGAACATACCTTTTCATAAGGTGACTTTTCTTTTCCTTGTTGGGCTTCTAGACCTTTTACAATTGCAAATTGGTCATGGAATAGGCAATATTTTTATTTTGACTAAAGACCATAGGGATTGCATTCACTGCACAGCTTAATTAGATTTCTCTCAAGTGGGATTTCTTCAGAAATACAACAATGAACACTCTATGTAAATTTGGTTTTTATATTTTTTAACATATTTTCCAGAGAGTGCATCACATAAGTTTCAATGTGTAAAACAACAAGTTTCTAGTGGATTTCCATCATGTAATTGAAACGATTATTGGATATATGAATATTTACTGTAGTAATCTTTAAGCTCCTTAAATGGACTGTGACTGTTCAGGTCTTTGTGATATCATAGACACAGTGCAGGGCTCCAAAGAAGGGTCCATAAACACCACAGATGGTTTTCACTTTATTATTGGTGTTTAAATTAACAACACAAAAAAACAAGACCGATCAGGGAAATTCCAAATTTTCAATGAAACTAATTCATATAATTTGTCAAAAGTGTGAAAAATGTGTTTCCTTCACTGTCCTCAAGAAATGTAAAAACTCTTTCATTCTTAAGAATCCTCGTTCTTTAAACCTAATACATTTTCTTTTTGTTTTTTCAGTTTTATGGAGATATAATTGACAAATAAAATTGTATGTATTTAAGTACAAAACATGACAATTATATATGAGTATACATTGTGAAATAATTACCACAAAAGGATAATGAAAACACACATTGCCACACATTGTTATCATTTTGTGTGTGATAAGAATGCTTAGGATATGTTGTCTTAGCAAAGTTCAAGTATACAATACAGTATTATTAACTATAGTCATCATGCTGTACATTAGACCCTGAACTTATTCATCTTATAACTGAAACCTTGTACCCTTTGGCCAACATTTCTTCATTTCTCCCACTCCCCCCACCCAGCTCATTCTACTCTCTGTTTCTATTACTTCAATTTTTTTACACTCCACATAACTGAGATAATATAGTATTTGTCCCTTTTTTTCTGGCTTATTTCACTTAGCATAATGCCCTCCAGGTCCATCCATGTTGTCAGAAATGTCAGGATTTCCTTTCTTTTATGGCTGAATAATATCCATCTTTGACATTGGTCTTAGCAATGACTTTTTGGATATGACACTGAAAGCACGGGCAAGAAAAGCAAAATAAACAAGTTGGACTACATCAGATGAAAAAGTTTCTGCACAGCAAAGCAAAGACAGCTAAGAACGTTAACCAGATTGAAGTTATTGATGAGTGAGTAGAAAGAAAGAAGTGAAAGAAGCCAACGGGAGCAACATGCTGCAGAAGTTTGGCTGTGAAAGGGAGGAGAAAAGACATGGTGGCACCTGGAGAAAACCAGAGGGCAGGATAAGATTATTTATTACTGTTATTCATTGTGTTTCTAAGATGGAAAATCAGGAGACTCTAATATGTGGTGTAAAAGAACCGCCTGAAATAAAGCTCTTCCTCCCTCATTTGGAAAATAATGTGGTATAACCTTTATTTTAATTTTGGAATTAAAGTATTAACTTAGAAAAGTATGAACATCTCAGGGTAGAACAATTACTAAAAAAAACATTTATCATACTAAGATTGGTGCTTCTAGTACTTAAAATGTTTGATTTGAGATAAAGATCAACTCAGTTATCTGCAACTCAGTTATATTGCAACAGTATTAAGATAAAGCAACATGCTGAGGAATGAAACTGAACCACTTTCTTATACCATACATGAAAATAAATTTAAAGTGGATAAAAAACCTAAGCGTGAGACAGGAAACTATCAAAATCTTAGAGGAGAACATAGGCAGCCACCTCTTTGACATCAGCTGTAGTGACCATTTTTTTTTTAAGATTTTATTTATTCACCTGAGAGATAGAGAGAGACAGAGAGAACAAGCACGGGGGAGAAGCAGAGGAAAAGGAGCCCTGTGTGGGGCTCAATCCCAGGACCCCAAGATCATGAGCAGAAGCAGGAGGCAGATGCTTAACCAACTAAGCCACCCAGGCATCCCCAACCATAGCAACTTCTTACTTAACATGTCTCCTGAGGCAAGGGAAACAAAAGTAAAAAGAAAAAAAGAGAGAAAGAAAGAAAGAAAGAAAGAAAGTATTGGAACTTCATCAAAATAAAAAGCTTCTGCACAGCAAAGGAAACAATAAAAAAACTAAAAGGCAACCTTCGGAATGGGAGAAGACATTTGCAAATGACAAAATGATGTATCTGATAAAGGGTTTGTATCCAAAATCTATAAGGAACTTATCAAACGACACCCAAAAAACGAATAATCCAGTTAAGGTAATCTTTTTAAAAAAATTTTTTTTAAGGATTTTATTTATTTATTTGACATAGAGAGAGCGAGAGAGCACAAACAAGGCGAATGGAAGAAGGAGAAGCAGGATCCCCGCTGAGTAAGGAGCCCAGTGCCGGACTCAACCCCAGGACCCCGAGATCATGACCTGAGCCAAAGGCAGTGGCTTAACCAACTGAGCCACCCAGGTGCCCCAAGATAATCTTTTAATAATAATGTCAATGATGATGATAAATGGCCAATGATAGTAGCTTATATTTTGTTTATCATTTGCTAGATACATGCTTGACAATTTATATTACCTCAATTTTTATGACCACTGTCTGAAAGGATTAGTATTGGTCTCCCCATTACAAACACCAGGAAACTTAAAAACAGACTTCATAAATAATTCGCAAGCTATTATAGGTACAAAGATGTAGAGTTGGGCTTTGAAGTCAGGCTGTCTCACTTAATACCAACATATATAATATTTTTCCTTTTCTTTAAATGCCCTCTGCTCTCTCTTCTGTATAAATTGTGGTGAAATAGATGGTAGAAATTGTATAAATAAACATTGTGGGGTTGGGTGAAAAGGAAATGAAAGATCTATGAAAGAGAATGTCCCCACTCATTCTGATTATTCTCTTCATCTTCAAAGAACTATTTGAATAAATAAAATTTAAAAAATAATGCTAAAAATAAAACGATGCTGAGAATGTGAAAAACTGGAATTTTCATAAATTTATAACCATTGCAAAATGGTTTGATAGTTCCTTATAAGTTTAATCATACTTATGACCTTTTTACACTGAAATCCCACTCTTAGATGCTTACCCAAGTACAATAAAATAAATATAAAATATACAATATGCAAAAAGAAATGTACATGAATGTTTGTAAAAGCTATAGTCATCACAGTCTAACTTAGAAACAAGCCAATGCTCATTAACAAGAATATAAACAGACTTTGGTTTACACATATAAAACCACTAAAAAGAGAATGAACAACTGAGTCACTCACCCTCGTAATGAACATTTAGATGAGTGAAAGCGTATAGACAAAATCCCATTCACTATGTGATTCAGTTCACTGGAACTTTTAAAGAACCAAATAAAAATCCATGGTGATAGAAATCAGAAACTGGTTGCCTTAGGGGAAGGGAAATTGACCATAAAAGTCATGAAGAAACTCTGTGGAAGAGTTTGGTATTTTTTCTTTTTTCTTTTTTCTTTTTTTTGCATAGGTATATTAGATTATCAAAAAATAATTGAACTGAAAACCTGAGTTGTGTATATTATATTCTTTATTAGTTATCTGTATCTATCAGACACAGATACATATACAGACATACCTTGGAGATATTGTGGGGCTAGGTTCCAGGCCACCACAGGAAATTGAATGCTGCAATAATGTAAGTCAAATAAATTTTGGTTTGCCAGTGCCTATAAAAGCTGTGTTTACACTATACTGTAGTCTATTAAGTGTGCAGTAACATTATGTCTAAAAAATAATGTACCTTAATTAAAAAATACTTTATTGCTAAAATATACTAACCATCATCCAAGTTTCCAGCAAGTAGTAATCACTGATCTCAGATCACCACAATATAATAATAATGAAAAAATTTTTAAATATTTTGAGAACGACCAAAATGTAGCACAGAGACATAAAGGAACAAGTGCTGTTGGAAAAATGACACTGACAGACTCGCTCAATGCAGGGTTGCCATAAAATTTCAATTTGTAAAAAATAAATAAATAAATAAAAATGCAGGAGCACCTGTGTGCTATAGTCAGTTAAGTGCCTGACTCTTGATTTTGGCTCAGGTCATGATCTCTGGATCGTAGGATCAAGCACTACATGAGGCTCCGTGCTGGGTGTGGAGCCTGCTTTAGATTCTCCCTCTCTCTCCCCCCACTCCCCATTTGCTCTAAATAAAATAAATAAATAAATAAATAAATAAATAAATAAATAAATAAATAAATACTTAAATACTTAAATAAATAAATAAATAAATAAATAAATAAAATAATGCAGTATCTGCAAAGTGCAATAAAGCAAAGCACAATGGTCAAGGTATGCCTGTATAGCCATATATCCATGGAGAGATAAATAATGATAAAACAATGTATCTAGAATTATACATATACTATTTTCTGCAAATAGCATCAATTTTTCCTTCACTCTAACCTTTTTATCTTTTGGTGTTTTTTTAACTTACCTTACTGAATCACACAGAAAGATATTCCAAGATCTCAGCAAGTCTTATGATTGCCTTAGTTGGGTTTTTTTTTATGTAGATACACTTCATTAAATTAAGAAACTTGCCTTTTTACTAACCAGCTTCCAAAATAGCCCCCAATAATCCCCATATCCTGCTATTCAGGTACTTGTGTAGTTCCTTCCTACCTTGCAAAAATGGGAATGGGTGATCTACAAGTTTGCAATAAAAAAGGGATGGATATGTGCATTAGTTTGAATGTGGTGATTATTTCACAATGTGTATGCATATCAAATCATCAAATTGTATGCCTTAAAATGTACAATTCTTAATTTCAAATATACCTCAATTAAAAAAGCTCTTGTTAAAAAATAAAAGAGTAAATTAAAAAGAAGATATTGGATCTTGCATTTTGCTCTTTAGAATCACTGCCTCTTGGAGAGGCCAGATGACATGTCGTGAGAACTCAGAGCAGCCTTATGGAAAGATTTACATGGCAAGTTGCCAATAGTCAGAATCAGTGAGAACCAACTAAATAGTACCGCGTGTTACCATCGCATTGAAGCTGATCAGCCAGCCCCAGTCTAGTCTCAGATGACTGCAGCCTCTTTAGCCTAAATCTTTATCTCCAGCTTTACTGAGATATACTTGACACATAATACTGTGCAAGTTTAAGGTGTACAATGTGATGATTTGATACATGGACAGATTGTGAAATGATTACCACATGAGAGTTAGTTAAAACCTCCATTACCACACATAATTATCCTTTTCATGTGCATGAGGTGGGAACATTTAAGATTTACTCTCTCAGCAACTTTTCAAGTATATAATACAATACTGTTAACCATAGTCACCATTAGATCTTCATCTCATAACTGGAAGTTTATGCGCTTTGACCAATGTCTTCCTTCCCCATGTCACACTGCCTCTGCCCCTGGCAACCTCTGTTCTACCCTGTTTCCACAAGCTTAGCTTTTTTAGATCCCACATACAAGTGAGAGCATATTTTGAGTGCAGCCTTATTAACGGCTCTGAGCCAAACCTCCCGGATACACTGAATTCCAAAACCATGGAAATTGTGAGGTAATCAGTGTTTATTACTGTTCTAAGTATTGAGGTAATTTGTGACATAGCGATAGAAAATAGCAATAGATAATTACAGTCAATAGATTGTTTGCTGAGAGTTTTTATAAAGAATGACTGAAATACAATCAAACTCTTTGTGTGCACCTAATGAAAAGACCATGATTTCCTGTTTCATCTCTTAAAATGGTAAATTACATTGACTGGCTTTCTAATGTCAAATTTGATCATTATATGTTAGCATTTTTATGCATTACTGAATTATTTTTCCTACTGGCTAATTTTGGATCTTTACATTGATGTTCAAGAATAAAGTTGGTAATATTCCTTCCTAGTACAGATTTTATTGGAATTTGTTCTTGATAGTGATTCAGCTTGATAAAATAATTTTGGAATACTAACATCTTTTCCATTACTTACACACAAAATCAGTTTGTGAAAGACTGTATTTGTTTTTGTTTTTAACTGTTTGGTAGAATTTCTGGTGAAGACATCTGGCTCTATATTTTGGGGGGATTTCTTTTGACTACTGCTTCATTCTTTAAAAATTTTTCTAATCCAATTATCTTTTCCTTCTTGAGTCAACCTTAGAAAGTTGTATTTTTCCCTTAGGGTTTTAAAATTTTATTCATCACATTGTTATCTTCATTTGATGCTTACTCTTTTTTTATTGGAATACCCGAAGGGAGACACTATTTATTTATTCATTCATTCATTCATTCATTTTTTAAGATTTTGTTTATTTATTGGACAGAGAGATAGAGAGAAAGCACAAGTAGGCAGAGCAACAGGCAGAGGGAGAGGGAGAAGCAGGCTCTCTATTGAGCAAAGAGCCCAACGCGGGGCTCGATCCCAAGACCCTGGGATCATGACCTGAACTGAAGGCAGCTCCTTGACTGACTGAGCCACCCAGGTGCCCCTATTTTTTATTTTTGTTATTTATAATTCACTATCTTTTAAAGAATATTATTCACTTTATTTTCTGAGTATATTTCGCAATTGCCAAATTTTAATTCTTTTCAAAGAATCGCTGTTGGCTCCACTAATACTTTCCTCTGTACATGCATTTTGTTTCATTAATCTCTAATGTTTCTTTGTTATTTCCTCCCATTTTCATTGGGTTCAATTTGTTTTTTTTTAATTCTAGGGATGAATAATTAAGTCATTACTTTTTGAGGCTATTAAAAATAATTATGAATTGCAATTTAATTAGAAATTTTATGAATTCCATATTACTTTTTGACAAATCCATATGGCAGGAAGAATAATGGCTACCCAAAGATGTCCATGCTCTAATGCCCAAAACCTCTGACTATGCTACTTTACATGGAAAAAAGGAATTTTGTAGGTGTAAAAATGCTAGAGACTCAGCTTGCTCAGAGTTGACTCAATCTAATTACATGAATCCTTGGAAATGATTCTTGGAATGTGACTCTTGATCTCAGGTTCATGAGTTCAAACCCCACATTGGGAGGAATTTATTTAAAACAAAACAAAACAAAATGTGTATCAACTATAATCAAATTTTAAAAAGGTAAAAGAAAAGGGTATATCCCTCAGTTTAAAGCACACAAATAGTTCTTTACACACCTTCATTGTTTATGTACCTTTCACTTTATACACCACCTTCGGAGGAGTTTAATTTGTATTCGTCATCCTCTAGGAACTTGATATCCTCTGGATTGACTCACACATTAAATCTGAAACTGAAATCTATGGACCAAAACCTGGACAAATGTAAGGTCATATTTTATCTTTATTTAAGAGTTACTAGAAACCCTCTTTTACGGACATGTCTTCATTCTTTACTCTTTCAAAATGAAATTTTATCAATTAAGAATTGCTATGTAATCTTTTTGAAATGGGATCTGCATCTATTTTAAATTTCAAACCTGCTACTTGGCACAGTGCCTGCCACTTCATAGATGAACCAAAAAGAAAAACTCTATCAGAAAAGAATCATTCATTTGTCTTCAAGCAAATCCAAAAATACAATTGGAAAATTCTTGGCTAAAATAGTTATGATAGACTACCCACAAGATGGCAGTAAGATATAGTCAGGGAATACAGTGTTCATGACATTAGGAATTAGTAAGGAGCTAGACTACTGTAGAGTGGCATTTGGACACTTATACAGTGAGCTTACATAATGTATTTTAAATGAATTTTGTATGTGTGTGTAGGTTGAGAAGGTGATACTCATTTAGGAACAGATAATTTAGAAATAACTCCATTGAAGTTCCCCGTACATTTGGACAAGCTGATTTTCACCGTTTTCTTGTTGAGATCTTATAAAACTTTCAGCTACTTTTTTAAAAAAAAAGGGGGCTCCTGGGTGGCTCAATGGGTTAAGTGACCTACTCTTGATTTCAGGTCAGCTCATGATCTCAGAGTCTTGAGATTGAGCACCACTCAGCATGGAGCCTGCTTAAGATTCTCTCTCTCTCTCTCTCCCTCTGCCCCTACTCCCACTCATCTTCTCTCTCTTTATCTCAAATAAATAAATAAATAAATAATTTAATGAATAAATAAATAAATATTTANCTCTCTCCCTCTGCCCCTACTCCCACTCATCTTCTCTCTCTTTATCTCAAATAAATAAATAATTTAATGAATAAATAAATAAATATTTTAAAAATAAAGCAAAAACCTGACATATAAATTTAGTAATGCACCATTCTCCATTGATTTTCTTGCCTAATATATACCTATATCCTCTATATGATGCATATTTATTTATTTGGTACAGGTATGAAGTAAGATAGATAAAACACAAGACTAATATCGTATGATTTCACTCATATGTGGAATTTAAGAAGCAAAACAGAGGAACATAGGGGAAGGGAAGGAAAAGTAAAGTAAGACAAAATCAGAGAGGGAGACGAACCATAAGAGACTTTTTAAAAAAATTTTTTTAAGATTATTAATTTTTTTAAGATTATTTATTTGACAGCGTGAAAGAGAGAGAGTATGCACAAGCAGGGAAACGGAAAGAGAGAGAGGGAGACTTTTTCTTTGAAATGGTTAGAGATCTCTTATTTTATTTTTTTAAGATTTTATTTATTTTTATTTATTTGTCAGAGAGAGAGAGAGCACAAGCAGGGGGAGCAGCAGGAAAAGGGAGAGAGAGAGAAACAGATTCCCCAGTGAGCAGGTAGCCCAATGCAGGGCTCCCTCCCAGGACCCTGGGATCATGACCTGGGCTGAAGGCAGCCGCTTAACCATCTGAGCCACCCAGGCGCCCTGTCTTACTTATTTTAAAGGTGGATGTATCCAATTGAAGATTTTTTAAAAAATACTTTAAACCATCACCCCATTGTTAATTCACTTACTTGGAAAATAAGGATTAAGGAATATTCCTTTAAGTTTTGCAAATTTAGCTGGAAACTTTGTATTTCTTATCCAGAAGGAAGTAAAAGTAGGAAGTGATGAAGTTTCTATCTATTTGTTATACCCACTGCTCCTGCTTAGATTAACCCTAAACTCCTGTGGTCTTTTCAAGACTTTTGTCCCCCTATATGTCATTAGAATTTTTAGGGATCATTCCCATTGTGCTAATTTGTAAGTATTTTAAACTTATATTTTTTATGAGTTGGTTCTACAACAAATACATTATAATAAAATAGAGTGATTTCCATAATTTTGTTAGCTTATTACAAAACACTGCAAAGAATAATCATGTCTCTACTTACTAAATGAAATAGTCTTAGAAATTCCAAGTATAAAACATTCCAAGTACTAAAAAGAAAAATTACTTACTTCTTTATGGTGTCAACCATATTAGATACTATAAGATACTGCTTCCATGGAACAGTATATGAATGTTAGTACTGTTTACTGTATTCTCATATTAAAACAAACCAACAGCTAAACTATTTAGGGTTTAAGACAACAATAAAATACATGTTGATTGTCAGCTTAACTTGATGTGTTTAATCATTTGAAAAAGATTATTATTAGGAAAACTTACATTTATTATTTATTTATTTATTTACATTTATTATTTACATTACCTTTATTATTAGGAAAATAACATTTAAAAATGAAATTAAAATTGAAATTTAAAAATCATGCACATTTCAAGGACATGGTACAAATTCTTTTATCAGTATTGGACCAAAATCTATTCCACAAAAATACAAAAATCTATGGGGAAAATTAAAATTATGTTCCTCACATAGTCTTGGCATATTAATAATTATAATATTGAGGGACTTGACCAGTGTGCCCAACAGACCCATCAGAAAATATCTATTATAGAGAAATACAGATTGAATTGTAGTCATTATAACTGAAAGAAAATACAGATAGTTCCATGAAAATTCTATATTCTCCCCTATGAGATAAAACAGTTGTTTAATTAAGAGTATTTCCTTCTAATGTCCCTGGGATCATTTCCCCAAGGCCAGTCACACTTTTAAATATTACTAGTAAAATATATCAACCATTTAGTGCCAATGTAGAACAGGCTAGTTTGCCTAAGGTATTTGCTTAATTCTCTTTTTTTTAAGATTTTATTTATTTACTTGAGAGAGAAAGAGAGAAAAGCAGACTCCCTGCTGAGCAGAGAGTCCTACATGGGGCTCGATCCCAGGACCCTGAGATCATGACCTGAGTTGAAGGCAGATGTCTAACTGACTGAGCCACCCAGGTGTCCTGGTGTTTGCTTAATTCTGAAGATCTGAGCTAATTAAAAAATGACTTGTTTTTAAAAATATCAGTAAGCTTCCAATTAAGGAAGAAACATGGGGTTTTATTTGGTAAGATATAGCCTGATATTCTTTATGATTTAATTTATTCCTCAGTTTTTAAGAAAAAACTAGTTTTATCTGGGTATCTGTGTATAATAACATTTTAAGAAAAATAAATATGGGACTTTATGGAAGAAGGAGTAAGTTTATGCTTTATTAAAATAAAACAAAAACAATAAAGACTTTGTTCTGTCTAGAAAGCTATAGAATGCTAAGGAAAAGAGTATTAAGAAAAAAATGAGAGTTGTGTACTTAAGGAATGCTGTGGATGACAACCATACAAAATATTTCAATTCAGATCCTGAGTTCATTCATCCTCCAATTTACTAACTTATACTTTGTGTCGTGCTGTTCTAGTTACAGAATTTAATAATGATTTGAGCTTTGGATTGTTTTCCAAATATTGATGATATAATTGTATTGATCCATAATCAATTTTTTATTAAGAAACCATGTATTTGTGAGAAAGCTGGCCAGAATGAAAGGTAAAGTCTATTTCTTCAAAAACGTTTGAAGTTAACCTGTTAACTAAGTGAAAAAGCTTTTTAGCCTCATTAGACATTGCCAACTACATTAGTAGATTTACGTAAATATCATTAAATTATCAAAATGCCATGCAACAAGTAAAATAGTATATTCTTTAGAGCTATGCAGTAATCATGGCAACTCAGTCACAGTTTGAAAATTAAAAAG
The DNA here is from genome assembly GCA_002007465.1 of Ailurus styani. NCBI lineage: Eukaryota > Metazoa > Chordata > Mammalia > Carnivora > Ailuridae > Ailurus > Ailurus styani. The sequence continues at coordinate 449,385 of LNAC01000236.1, forward strand.
AAAAGCCATAATATAATCTGTGGTAGTGACTATAATCACTGCTGATGAATCCTCTCTTTTTAAGAGGATATATACAATGTAATGTAAAGGTAAACTGAAAAGTGTACAACACTCATTATCAAGAAATAAAGAAATTGACAATTTTCTTGGACAGCCTTATTCATATTTTACATTAGAGACCATGGATGGTATACTGTAGATCTTGATCACTCAAAGTTCAGCCATTCAACCTAGAATTGCTCTCTGCCACATCAATATCAGAATTTTGAGAGGCAGTGGTGGGTTAGGCGTTTTAGGCATACACTAAAAATCATCATAATAAGTATGAATGAATAAATATCAATAAAATATTGATACCTTCATCAACTCTAATTCTTTATTTTTCCCTCAAGACAAAAAAATGGAGTAGTTTTAGAGCCATAACAATTTTAGTGTTGTGGCAAAATGCTGGTGAGGATGATAACACATATGAAGATTTTTATCGGTTTTGCTAAATGTACCAGCAATAATGTTGTTTGCTATTATGGATGATGAGAATGGTATTGAAGTAGTTTTGCAATTATGGTGAGAGGGTAATGGTCACAGTCACTGTTATATCTCTTACTTATTATCCTAGGACCCCTAGGGGAATGGAGAGCATGGGATCATCAGAGTTCCTTTCCTTCTGCTATTGAGGACATTGGCTCAGAACTTACATAAGCAAAAAAGAGAGGTGAGATAGTACCAAAAGTGCACATGTTTAGGGTGGAATTAAAACATGGAATTCTTAGATTGAACCACTTGTTTCAGAATGGATCTATAAGCTGTGAGTTTCCAGCTCCTTACTGCCCTTGTGATAAATAATAGGCTCCCGTGTCTCCCAGGTCTTTCTCCTTGTATGCCTTTAGATAAAACTGCTGGGAAGCATACCAAAATCCTGCTCTTTTTGGCTTAAATTGACCAACCTGGGTTTAGCCAGGGAACCCCAAAGTACTCCACTTTGGGGTCCTAATAAAAGCATGTGCCCCAGCTCCTGTTCTACTCTCTCTGCCTGCACTGTGTGTTGACTTCCCCATGTGGCTCCTCCAGAACCAGTGAGTAATAAATTCTATTTTCTTTCCCTGTGGTCTTTTGTTGAACCATTCTCAACATTCCACACACCTTCTTTACTTAGTAAATGATAATTTAACAAAGTCACAATGCGGTGGGAAGTAGAGCTCTTTTGATGGATGGGAATTGAAATGAGTGTTTGGAAGGAGGACTTCTCTATTGAATGTCATTTTCATTCAGAAGGTTTTTTTTTTATATTCAACAAATATGACCAATAAAGAAGTCCTCCTTCCAACAGTCATTTCAATTCCCATCCAACAAAACAGCTCTGCTTTCCACAACTCAAATGACATGATTATACCTATGTGAATAATAAGAAATAGGACCCAGGAAGTCAAATGATGGTTCAAGAGACAATATAAAAAATCACAGACAACTGGTGAATCACTGAACTCAACCTCTGAAACTAATAATACACTATATGTTAATTAATTGAATTTAAATACAATAAAATTTTTAAAAATTACATAAATTACCAGTCCTATGAAGATTACAGAAAAGCAGCAAAATCAAAAGTATATATTATGTTTATTTTTTACTTAAGTTTATTTACTGTTTCTCATATATACATATATTTGTGTGTACACATATATGTATATGCACATGTATATGTGTATGCACAGAGTGAATGATGGTGTGGAATATACTCCATTTGGTAGAAGCATGTAATTAATATAATAAAAGATTAGAAAAATGAAATTAGCCCATAATTAACTTTTTGTACCCTGGATTTATTTTATATTTTAAAAAATTGTAGATGATCCTATTGTAATGATTATCTGCCTAAACTACTTCTACTTAATTGTGATATTAGCATGCTTCTGATGAATATGATCTATAGACAGTGATGACTGACAAGACAAAATATGCACCTAGGTGATAAGCAATTATTGAGATTCATGCAAAATATATTTTTCTTAATTTTATCTTATTTTAAATATTCTTTCTGCTTCAGAGAAATAGAATGGTGAGACATATGACCACAGAGATGCAGTTATGGATTTTATTGATATTTTTTAAGTTATACCTATATTTAAACAATATCCTTTGATACACATACCTTGATTCTTACAGAGAAACTACTCTAAGATATGATTTGTGAAAATCACACCAGTGTCACTGAATTTATTCTTCTTGGTTTTACAAATAACCCTGAGATGCAAGTTTCCCTCTTTATTTTGTTCCTCGTCATCTATACAGTCACTTTGTTGGGCAACTTCCTTATCATCACAGTCACCAGTGTGGATCCTGCTCTTCAAACACCCATGTACTTCTTTCTCCGAAACCTATCATTTCTTGAAGTCTGTTTTACCTTGGTCATGGTGCCGAAGATGCTGGTGGATCTAGTGTCTCCAAGGAAAATCATCTCTTTTGTAGGCTGTGGGATCCAGATGTACTTTTTCTTCTTCTTCGGCAGCTCTGAATGTTTTCTCCTGTCTATGATGGCCTATGATCGCTTTGCAGCCATTGGTAACCCTCTCCGTTACTCAGTCATAATGAATAGGTCCCTATGCTTATGGATGGCTGTTGGCTCTTGGATGTCCGGTGTTCCTGTTTCTATGCTACAAACAGCTTGGTTGATGGCCCTTCCTTTCTGTGGACCAAATGCCATAGACCACTTTTTTTGTGATGGTCCTCCAGTGCTGAAACTAGTCACTCAGGATACAACCATGTATGAAATGCAAGCACTTGCTTCCACACTACTATTTATCATGTTTCCCTTTTCCCTCATTTTGGTCTCCTACACCCGCATTATCATAACCATCCTGAGGATGTCCTCTGCTACCGGTCGCCAGAAGGCATTCTCTACTTGTTCCTCACACCTCATTGTGGTATCCCTTTTCTATGGAACAGCCAGCTTGACCTACCTAAGGCCCAAATCCAATCAGTCTCCCGAGAGCAAGAAGCTAGTGTCATTGTCCTACACTGTTATCACTCCTATGTTAAACCCCATCATCTACAGCCTAAGGAACAATGAAGTGAAGGGGGCAGTCAAGAGGACATTTACTCGAAAAGTCTTGCAGAAGTTAGATGTGTTTTGAGTTCCACTGCATTGTGTTTCTAAACAAAGTAGGGGCAGCAGAACCCACAGACAAAAGCTTAAAAGGAGTACGAGACTTGCTTTGATTTCGTCAGGGTCACTTGCTGTGATGGGTGGATCTCAGTGTATCAGTCAGACTCCCAGCAAGAGACAGATGGTACTCTTAGGATAATTGAGAGAATCTTTATGAGGGGGCTATTTGTGAATTGAGGAACAAGGCTAGATAATTGTCACACAGCTCATATGATGGAAATTCCACATGTCTTTTTTTTAAGATTTTATTTATTTATTTATTTGACAGAGAGAGAGAGATTACAAATAGGCAGAGAGGCAGGCAGAGAGAGAGGAGGAAGCAGGCTCCCTGCTGAGCAGAAAGCCCGATGCAGGGCTAGATCCCTGGACCCCGAGATCATGACCTGAGCCAACTGCAGAGGCTTAACCACTAAGCCACCTAAGTGCCCCACCACATGTCTTGATCTGAAGGGGCAAGGAGAAGAAGTATTACCTGGAACCTGGAAGATGCTACAACTATAAGTAAAAGCCACACAACAGGAGTGCTGTTCTTTAGTAGAAGAAGACAGCCATCCCAGCCTTATGCTATTCTGACTCTCTCAAATCTGCTGATGCCTGTTCTTCATCAAACCAAATGTGAGACAGAGGACAAGAAATTCTGTCAACGCAGTATATAATGGCTAAACTTGTGGGGCACAGATCAGAATAGGAAATTATGAAGCATAAGTGAAAATATTCACCAACGACCCCTATTTATTCTGCAGCTAATATGATGCAAATATCATCTCGTAATGTGCTTTAAGTAACTTTTAAAAAGATGTATTGAAAAGTAGAGACTTGTAGTTGCCAAAAATTCATGGTGCAAATTCTTTATATAGGTTGCTGCTTTAAATGAGATCATATAATAAGATTACCTTCATATAAATATTTCTTAACATGGTTCTGGACTTCTTTGATCATTGGATTAATCATCTATTAATTTTTATTTTATTTTTTAAAGATTATTTGGGGGGGAAGGAGGGGGAGAGAATCTCAAGCAGACTGCACACTGAGTGCAAAGCCTGACAGGGGGCTCAATCTCATGATCCTGAGATCATGACCTGAGCCAAAACCAAGACTCCCACACTCAACTGACTGAGCTACCCAGGCTTAACTATTAATTTTTATTAATCAGCTGTTGCTTCTTAGAACTTAAACAAGAAATACCTGCTTGCCACTACAGTAAAAGCAAGAGTAGTGATAATAAGAGTCAACATGATTTATCAAACCATTAATAAATGCCCTCACAGGGCGCCTAGGTGGCCCAGTCAGTTGAGCATCTGCTTTCAGTTCAGGTCATGATCCCAAGGTCCTTTGATGGAGTCCCACACTGGGCTCCTTGCTCAGTGGGGAGTCTACTTCTTCCTCTCCTTCTCCACCCCCAATGGTCATGCTCTTTCTCTCTCTCTCTCAAATAAATAAATAAAATCTTTTTTAAAAATGCCCTTGCAACAACCAAACAGGTAAATCCTATTATACATTTATTTTTCATAAAAGATGAATTAGGTTCAGAAAATTTAAGAACCTAGACAGGGCAGATTTGAGAGGTAGCCACAAGAATTCAAATTCAGACCCTTCTGCATTTGAAATACAATATGTTAATTTCTTAAAATCTCTAGGACATTTTCATCCTAATAAAGCACTACTTATACATGGGAATTTGTCTGTAAAGCTATAAATGCATTAAATCAACTAAGACAAAATGAAATTGAGTTAAATTTTGGAAAATTTCACATTCCCACCCTCATGAAGATATATTGGCTTTGAATATGCAATTTATACCAATAGTATCTGTTGCTCTAAGTCTTCATCAGCCAATGTTTTCCTTAATTGTATAGATTTTTCTTTAAGCCGCAACTACCCTCTATCATTCTCAGTCAAGATCTCAGAGAAATTTACAATCATCACAAATTTGCAACTTGTGATGACTATTTTAATTTAATTGTGATTTCCTGAAGTTTATATTCATTGAGCATAATGGGAGTTTGGGGTAGGAAATATTAGTACCTTTAAATCTTTCTCCTTCAATAGCCTTTTAATTGTTTAAGATTAACTCACATATTCCAAATTAATGTTGCTAAATTCAGTGACCATCTGGTAAGACTATTGCAATGGTTTTCTTTTCTTTTTTCTCTCTTTTTCCAAGTATATCTATATTTATTTGAAAGAGAGAGAAAGCACAGTGGGAGGGCTAGAGGGAGAGTGAGAAAATCTCAAGCAGATTTTCAACTGAGCATGGAGCCTGAGATGGGGCTCAATCCCATGACCCTAAAATCATGACCTGAGCTGAAATCAAGAGTCAGATGCTTGACTGACTGAGCCACTCAGGTGTCCCTGGTTTTCTACTATTTGAATGTGACTCATGAGTAGATTGTGAGGTTGTAAAATCAGTTTAGTAGTGCATGTGTATGTGTTTAATAAGCAGGCATAATAAAATCAAGAACAGAATAATAGCAATTTATGAAAATTTTATGCAAACACCTGATACATAGTAAACACTATCTGAGTGTTTGATAGTATTATTGCTAGAATAACATAAAACATAGATTAGATCTCATATATGAAAGGGTATGCCTTAGTTATGCATATATTATATTTTGAGGGAAATGTAAAATTAATTTCTTCCTGTAAGATGCAAGTGAAAATTTTCATAAGGTATTCACTTATTGCATATCTCATGTGATTTAAAATTCATGGCTTCTTCAGGGTATTTGTAATATAATTATTATATTTCACATAGTTTTATAAATTTGATGTAAGTCACAAAGCCACAAAGTCCTTGAAGAGACTTTTTTTTTCAAGCTTGTCATCCTCAATTTACAAATTGATTTTTCTTTAGAATTCCAAAAGCTAATTAATAGAGTCATTATTATATCTGAAGAGATGATTAAAAGGACTCATTGATAGTTGTTCACCCCCCAAAATTCTAAAATTTTCATCACTAATAACAATTTCAGAGTTTTCTTTGGACAAATATTTTCATTACTTTTTTTATGGTGATATGACTGACTTTTTTTAGTTGTAGTGAAAAAAACATTTGTAAGGAACTTTCCTTAAGTTTACAATTCCATAGATTTCATATATATATATATATATATATATATATATCCCTATATTGTTATTTCTTTTTTATTTATTTATTTATTTTTTATTCTTTGCCCCAGGGGTATAGGTCTGTGAATCATCCGGCTTACATCTTTCACTGCATTTACCAAAGCACAAACTCTTCCCAATGTCCATAACCCATCCACCCTATCGCTACCCTCCCACCCCCCAGTAACCCTCAGTTTGTTTTGTGAGATTAGGAGTCTCTTATGGTTTGTCTCCTTCCCCATCCCATCTTGTTTCATTTTTTTTCCCTCCCTACCACCCACGACCCCCTACCCTGACTCTCAAGTTCCTCATATCAGAGAAATCATATGATAATTATCTTTCTCTGATTGACTTATTTTGTTCAGCCTATATTGTTATTTCTTACAAATGTCCATAATTTTAAGTATTGGAAGATGTCTTCAAAGGCCAAACCTGGTACCCCTAAAATAAGAATTGGTTTGATCAGTTACTGTACATGTTATCCAATCCTGTCACATATATGAGAGCTGAGGCAAGAACAATCAACATGTTGATATTTAAATATAGCTTAAAAAATCTATCTTTGCTTTATTTCAGTGGTGGTCAGGTCAAATTAGTGAATCCAATCCAATGTATAACATTGCTTTATACTTACATTTAACATGCAGGAAATAACATTGCCCCAAGAGCATTTTAATTGTGGTTCGGAAACAAAACTGAAGAGCAATTAATAAAAATGTAATTATATAATGAGGAGACAAAGCAAAATTCTCAATTACCAAAATCAATGCTACAAAATGCACATAATGCACACTTGTAAATTCTTACTACAAAATAATATTGATAGTGAGTGCTGTGGATTTTCAGGTAGTAGAGTGAATAAAATATACTTAAAATGTTGATTCATTATGGAATGAAACCTACATACTTGGTAGTCAGATAATCACAGTTTTGAAATCAGGACTCAATACTCAATAACTATTAAAACCCATGAACCGTCATCTCTGCCACAGGCTTGTTGCAAAGTCTTGTGAGTTTTCATTGTGCTACTACAATTCAGTATATTCAAGAAGGAGGGAACAGTGATGATTTACCACTTAGCCTCTGGACTCCTCATTTTTGAGTCTTAGGGAAGGCAAAAACCATTTTCCATGGAGAAATGATGGGCAGATAGTATTTTAGCAGACAACCTTAGAACTAGTTTGTAGGCTTGTACACTAAGCTCAACTAATCAGATTTTGAATTCTGATTTATGGTTGCAAAGAAATGGGGACAGTGGTTCACATGAAGCCAGAGGCTCCCAGTGTCCAGGGGCAGCGGAAATTGCAGTGACAGTAGCGGTCCCCAGTGTCCAGCTCTGGTGTCCCATGTTTTCGTTGTGGCCACATCAGTGTGTTTACACAACTGAATCTGGATTTTCACTGTGGTCCTGGCTGCTGCATATTCTCCCATTTCCCTTCCCATCTTATATGTGGTATACTTCTCAACATCTTTCAATATCTCTCCTGTGTAAATCACCAAAAGTGAGTTCCAGGGGTGCCTGGGTAACTCAGTTGTTAAACCTCTGCCTTTGACTCAGGTCATGATCTCAGTGTTCTGGGATAGAGCCCCGCATCGGGCTCCCTGCTCGGCAGGAAGTTTTCTTCTCCCTCTCCCACTCCCCCTGCTTGTATCCCTTCTCTCACTGTCTCTCTGTCTCTCTCTGTTAAATAAATAAATAAAATCTTTTTTAAAAAAGTTCCAGGTTTTTTGGTTTCCTTTGTTTTTGTTTTAATGAAGAAGTTTGATGGATAAAAAACAAATGAAGAGGGCACCTGGGTGGCTCAGTTGGTTAAGCAACTGCCTTCAGCTCAGGTCATGATTCCAGGATCTTTGGATGGAGCCCCACATCAAGCTCCTTGCTCAGCAGGGGGCCTGCTTCTCCCTCTCCCTCTGCCTGCTACTCTGCCTGCTTGTGCTCTCTCTCTGTGTCAAATAAATAAATAAAAACTCTTTTTTTTAAAGGTTTTATTTATTTGACAGAGAGAGAGAGAGAGAGAGAGAGAGAGAGAGATCACAAGTAGGGAGAGAGGCAGGCAGAGGAAGAGGGGGAAGCAGGCTCCCTGCTGAGCAGAGAGCCTGATGCAGGGCTTGATCCCAGGACCCTGAGATCATGACCTGAGCCAAAGGCAGAGGCTTTAACCCACTGAGCCACCCAGGCACCCAATAAATAAAAACTCTTAAAAAAACAAGTAAAGAATGTCATTTGACTGAATTAATTTGTAAGTTCCATCAAAATGGCTTGCACAGAAGCATTATGAAAGGAACATTCTAAATCTAGAAGAAAAATTATATGTGCATATGTAGATATGGAATATATTGATGTGTAGAGACAGAAACCCCTCTTCATCATAAATTAGATGGGAATAAACTTCTGTGTGTGCTTTAAGGCCATCTGGAGATGGTGCAGAAATAATTTAAAACAGGCCTTTGGATGTGGCCTTAAAAACTATAATGATGGGCTCCTGGATGTCTCAATCAGTTAAACCTCCGCTTTAGGCTCATATCAGCTCAGGTCATGATCCCAGGGTCTTGGGATAGAGTCCCACACTGGGCTTCCTCCTTAACGGGGAGCCTGCTTCTCCCTCTGACCCTCCCTCTGCTCCTTCCTGTGCTTCCTCTCTTTCTCCCTCTCTCTTTCTCTCTTGCAAAAATAAATAAAATTTTAAAAACTATAATGATATTATTAATTTTAAAATTAGTTGGATGTATTTTCTCTATCTACAACCATTGACACATTTATAGAGAAATCTTTGATAGAAAAAAATTGATAATTTGTTTAATCAATTTTTAAATTTTTTTAAAGATTTAAAAAAATTTATTCATTTGGGAGAGCTGCAGAGACAGAGACAGAGAGAGTACAAGCAGGGAGAGAGGTAGAGGGAGAGGGAGAAGCAGACTCCCCACTGAGCCGGGAGTCAGACATAGGGCTCAATCCCAGGACCTGGAGATCATGACCTGAGCCGAAGGCAGATGTCCAATCATCTGAGCCACCCAGGCACCCCCAATTTTTAAAATTTTAATGTGAACAAAAATCATATGTGAATAAAGCAAATTCAAACATGTGGTAGGAAAAAAGTAATCTTACTTTTTAAAACCTGGATGCATATACATCAAGTAGTATTTGATGGGGGACCCAAGAATACTCAATGGAGAAAAGACAGTCATTTCAATAATTTGCCCTAGGAAAATTGGATATTCACACATAAAAGAATGAAACTAGACCTTTATCTTATACCACTCACAAAATTTAATAAGATTAAAGACTTAACTGTAAGACCTGAAACCATAAAACTCCTAGAAAAAAACAGGTAAAACGCTTCTTGACATGGGTCTTAGCAATGAGTTTTGGATATAATACCTTAAGCAAAGGCTATAAAATTAAAAACAATAAACAAATGGGAGGAACTACATCAAGCTGAAAATTTTCTGCACAGCAAAAGAAACAATCAGTAAAATGCAAAACAACCTATGGAATGGGAGAATATATTTGCAAATTATAAACGTGATACAGGATTAATAGCCAAAATATATAAAGAACTCATACAACTCAATAGCCTAAGTCCCCAAATAATCCAGCTTGAAAGTGGGCAGATGACCTGAACAGACATTTTTCCAAAGAATATATTCAAATGCCCAAAAGGTACACTAAGCAGGAAAATGTCTGTTTCTCATCCTTTGAATTTAGCCTAGTCCTGTGACTTGCTTTTGCAAAGAGATGTGACACAAGAATATTGTGACAGTTCAGAGGGTAAGAATCAAGAAACCAAGAACACATCCTCTCTCTCTCTCTCTCTCTCTCTCTCTCTCTCTCTCTCTCTCGCACCCACACAATTCGCATGAGAACAAGCTAAAGCCAGTCTGCTAGAAGAGACACCTATTGAAGTTGAGTTGATTCATCCCTACTGAAGCCATTCTAGATGAGGTTACAGCTAGTTGATTCCCCAGGATGTGGGAGAACCCCATCAATATCAGAACAGCCTAGCTGAACCACAGAATCATGAACAATAATATATGCTTGTTGTTTTAAGACACTAAATTTTGGGGAGCTTTGTTATGTAGAAATGGCAAAGTGATAAAAGATGCATGACTAATTCCAAATAATTCCTGGTTAAAGATCACATTTGCCAGATATATCTTAACTCTAACTAAATTGTTCCCACTGTAAAGCATGGTGCAGAGAAGCTGTAAATGTTAACCATGTATTGTAACAGACCGACTTGCCTTTCTTGTTACTCACGTGATTTATCGAAATATCCCTGCTTTCATCTGTCTGTCTCTCTGAAAATTAACTTCATCTTCAAGCTTCTGATATTGTTTTCCATCTTTTCTTGAACTCTTTTACATGGCTTAGATTTCCACGTACTTTCTGGGTCATATCACTACATTGATCTCAGTAAAAACTCTGGCTGCAGTTAGAAAATATCCCTAACCATCCCATTAGCCCCCAGATATGATACCACTATTCTGAGTATAGTCCCGATAAATTATCTTTTAGAAAATAAAACATGCATTTACTCATTGGGCTTTATGACAAAAAAAGTGATTAAGAATAGCTATTTAAAAAACAATAGTTATAAATAACATTTGCCATATGCTATATTTTAAAACTACAGAAAAAATGGTAATGCTATGATGAGTACATGTGGAAAATATACAAAGGAAACAGAATATCTGAATATCTTTATGTTTATAATGCTCAATTAGAGAAATTAGAGTGGCAGCTGGTTACAAAATAGGCCCTTTATTCCTTTATGCCTTCTTCTTTTGAATAATACCCATACAGTTGCAAAGCTAATAAATCCTTTCCCAGCGAACTTATCTACTGTGTGAGAGTATAGGGTCGGTTGCAAGACAAGGATTAGAAGGGGTATGTGAAAATTTTAAGAGTGGTGGGTATATTTATTTTCTTGATAGTGGTGAAGTTTTCATAGGTTATGACATACCTCAAAACTTATCAAACTATATATTTTAAACGTAAAATTTATTATAAATCAATTATGCCTCAATAAAACAGAGTATCTAGTTTAGACATCTAATTTGGCTTAAATAAATCCTCAACAAATATTTACTCAGCAAAGGCATCATGCTGTGTATCCTTCTTTTAGGGGATAAATTTTATATATAAACATCCTGATGTCTCATAAAGAAACTGGTAGTTGCCAAAAACTTACACTCAGTGGAGCTTACAGTTTATTGAGGATGCTGGACAATAAACACATAGCAAATAAAGAAATAACAAAATTTAAGAGTGGTATGAACAACAAAAAAATCTATTGTGTATAAAACATCAAGCCATTTAAGTGTTAGACAGTGATGGAGTAGTGGCTATCTTGATAATATGGTCAGGGAAACTTCCCCTGAGACACGCCCATTTCTGAGGTCTCAGTGACATGAGGGAGGTAGTCATGTGATGTTTAGAGAAAGAGCATCACAGAAAGTTGGAAGAGCTATTGCAAAGTCTTTGAGTTGACTTTGAGTTGACTTTAAGTGGGCTTAGGTGACAAAAAAATAGCAAGAGATCCATTCACATAAACCAAAATGAATAAGAAAAATAATGATAGATAAATTCTAAGAGCCATGGAATGACAAGGAAGGCTTGGCAGGGGGTTTCAATCTGTTTATATGCTCTTTGTTTCTTCTTTTTACCTGCTAGTTTGAACTGTCTTTGTTGGGACAGAAAGCCAGGCATTCCTGAGTATTTTGAAGCAGACAAATTCTGATGATCCAGGGACCATTTCCCAGTGGGTCCTAAACCTTTATATTCTCTGATTTAGCCATGGAAGGAGCTCATTTGAAACTAAGGCAGAGCCGATTCACCTATTTGAGGTAGGAGAGTGTTGGTAATGGCTGCATTGAACTACAGATGTATAATCTCTTTATTGTTTTGTCTGTTACCTTTCATGTTTGCTTGTTGACACAACTTTGTACACATTATTTTTGAATAAAATTTTGATTGATCTAAGCAAATACAGGTAAAGAATTCAAAATATAACAGTTTAACATATATACATATTTTCAGGCAGAAAATGTTACACCATACTCACAGAATAGAACTTAAAGTAAGGGCACCTGGATGGCTCAGTGGGTTAAAGCCTCTGCCTTTGGCTCAGGTCATGATCTCAGGGTCCTGGGATGGAGTCCCTCATCAGGCTCTCTGCTCAGCTGGGAGCCTGCTTCCTCCTCTCACTCTGCCTGCCTCTCTGCCTACTTGTGATCTCTCTCTCTCTCTGTCAAATAAATAAATAAAATCGTTAAAAAAAAAGAACTTAAAGTAAATCATATCACACTTTCTTCTGTTTTTCCACGATGCCCATTCCTACTTGTCATGGATTCAATGACAACAAATTCAACTTTCCTCCTAAATGCTTCTTAAATTAGCGAAGAGGTCTGCCACAGAAGGAGGCAGAGTCTAAATATGAAAGTTATATACAATTCATCGTAGAGATGATTTTACTTTAGGAAAAGATATTGATATCCAGGGAAAGTTGGGAAAGCTCTTCCACATTTCTTTTAGGTACAAATACATTTTTTTAAAGAAAAAGGGGTGTTCTAACAGTAAATCTTTTGAGTAAATATATCTTGTTTGGGTCAACTATTTGTTATTTGATCATTTATTATTTGATCACATGTGGTATATATATTGTTTTTCTGGGAATAGCACTAATCTTTATTATAAAAGATTATCATTTATTTTGCTAAAAGAAATTCAGTTTATATAAATTTTTCTTATATAAAAATTCTCATTTTGTTCATCTTTTATTTAATAGATGTCATTTACTAATATATAAATGTTATTTTTGCTCTCATTTTTGGACACTTATTTACACAATAAAGTGTTTCTATTATGTGGGAATCATTTACAAAGTCTTCATTTTATCAAAAAATTATTATTTAAACAATGGAAACTTCAGGGTTTTAATGTTCTTTAGTGAATGCAATTGCTTGAGTTGTTTCTAAGTTACAATTTTCAGTCTTAATAGCTAGAATCTCAAACTGGAAGATTGACAATATCTCCAAATTATCTGACACTAGCTATTTTCATGTAGAAACAGAATATCATTACCAATTGTTCAAACACCAAAATTTATTTCAATTAGTTGTGGCAATATTATAATTTAAAGAGCTATTTTATCATAGTGGAAGAGGCGTGCCCTAATATTTTTCTGCATATAAAATATTATTGTAAAGTTCATTATTTGTGCATAATTTTTAATTTCTTACATTTATTTATCTGTTACTCATTATAAAGTAGTCAAGATAATACATTCAGACATAGCTAGCCATTATTTCAACTAATACTTAAATTTACATTCTTGATACATTAATCTAATTGTCATTAAAAAAGAATTTTTAACAACACTGGTAAGCGCATCACATATCATGCTTTTTAAATATGTTAATATAGAGGTATTTAACAAAAAAACAATCATCTACAAAAGCACAAATTGATTGAAGTTATGTTAGGAGCTCTGAAATTTCCTGGATATAATTCTAGACAATCATCCTTCCTAAGCTGGCAAACTGCTTGTTTGCTGTATTAAATACTTCTGGAGTTTTCACCTTGATAAGAACATATTACGTGTGACTATTACTAACTTATTACATAGTGTTATATGAAAATATGTTAACACATGTAGTAAAACAGTTGTTAGAATGAAAAGAATTTTATAATTTTTGAGTAGACAAAAGCATTCTTAATAATATTTCTTTGTGTCTGATGATGAAAAATATTACAAGAAAATTCTGAAGAGCTGTATGCATAAACTTAATTGGAATTTTTGTTCACATAAAAACCATAGCATTTAATAAAATAGGACTATGAATCTAAAAAAGTCAAAAAATATTTTACATTAAAATTTTTACCAAATCTGTACAATTTTCTGGCCTCTGTAGAAAAGATATAGAGAAATAAGACCTTATTCTTATGGGTAATTTATTTATGTAAAGCTGGGCAGATAAAATGTACATACTTGATATAACTGGAAAATAATTTGACGTTATGACCAAGTGTTATGTTGTGGTAAATTTTAATAAAGAAGAGGAGAAACAATTATGGTTGATTGCCATTATTATATACAATTGTATGAAGAGCTGAGCTTGAGCTGACATTTAAGGAACTGTAATTTGCTGATGGGCAGTTCTTGCATATAGCAAGAAAGCACAATCAGTAAGATTATTTTGATTTAACGTTTCACCAAGTACTAACTAATCCATATATTTACATAAAAAAAAATAAAAACATATAATGTAGAATTTGTTTCAGGGGTACAGGTCTATGGTTCATCGGTCTTACACAATTCACTGCACTCACCATAGCACATACCCTCCCCAGTGAATTCCTAAGACTTTATTAAAAATTAAGGGAAAGGAGCGCCTGGGTGGCTGAGTTGGTTAAGTGTTTCCCTTCGGCTCTAGTGATGATTCCAGCTCCTGGGATGGAACCCTGCCTCGGGCTCCCTACTCAGTGGGAAGTCTGCTTCTCCCTCTCCCCCTGCTCCTACTCTCTTTCTCTCTCTTGCTCACTCTCTCACTCTCAAATAAATAAATAAAATCTTAGAAGGAGGAGGAGGAGGAGAAGGAGAGAAGGAGAAGGAGGAGAAGGAGAATTATTGAGGGAAAAATAATCAGGCCTGGGGCAAGGGCTTGGCGACTGCAAGGAGGGTGCCGGGTGTAGGGAGGTACCCAGGCCAGCCATTGTCAGCTCACTAGGTGAGCACATCCCTTTGGCATAGCAGGGCCCCAGCAGCCGTGGCATCATGGGCCAGTACGGACTCACTTCTCCAAGACCGTGCTGGTGTTTCTTAACCTTATCTTCTGGGAGGCAGATGGTATTTATGCTGTGTGGGAACCTATGTCTTTATCACTTATGATGATATGTGACCACTTCTTTGAAAATGTGTATACTCTCATCCTTGTGGTAGTGATCATAGCCGTAGGAGCCCTGCTTTTCATTATTGGCCTAATTGGCTGCTGTGCCACAATCCGAGAAAGCCACTGTGGACTTGCCATGTTTGTCATCATCCTACTCTTGGTTTCTATAACAGAAGTTGCTATAGAGGTTTTGGGATATGTTTACAGAGCAAAGGTGGAAAGTGAGGTTGATCGCAGCATTGAGAAAGTGTGTAAGACCTACAGTGGAACCTGTATGCTGATAGCCAGGCTATTAATTATGTACAGAAACAGCTGTACTGCTGTGGAATTCACAACTAGTCAGACTGGGAAAATACAGACTGGTTCAAAGAGACCAAAAACCAGAGTGTCCCTCTTAGCTGCAGCAGAGAGACCCCCAGCAGCTGTAATGGCAATCTGGCCCACCCCTCTGACCTCTGTGCTGAGGGATGTGGCGCTCTAGTTGGGAAGAAGCTACAAGTCACGATGCATATTACCTGAGCAGTGCTGGCATTTGCAGCTATTCAGCTGCTGGGCATGTTGTGTGCCTGCATCATATTGTGCAGAAGGAGTAGGGATCCTGCTTGCGAGCTCCTCCTCACCGGCAGAAACTCACCTACTATGCGTAGTAGAAAACACAAGCCTGAGCTTTTTAGTCTTGTTCTGATTCAGAAGGTGAATTGAGCAGGTCTACTGTGCTGGCAGCTTGCGTTCGTTTAGTTAAAGCACACAGGTGTTGGACAAAGCAGCTTGGTTCTTCACTGTGCCCACCTACTTCCCTACCCACCTAGGATTTTCTTTTCCTCTATTCTAGCTGACTCTCCATGCCCCTAAGTTTTTAAGAATTAGCAGTGTATGTTCTAATTTCAGAACCGTCTGTCGGTTGCATGGTGTGGGAGAATTGCAGGCAGCCTAAGATCCTTCTGCTACCTCCATGGAGTAACGGGGCTGGTGCCAGAGTATCACTGGGCCCTTTCAGTCTTTATGATGGAGAAGTCTGGGCCAAAGGTTTTTTGGGGAGGCAGGGGAAGCCGTGGTTAAAGATAACACCAGATGGTGCCCCTTGTCAGTGTCCTTTTAAAAAAACATATACTGTAGTCCAATAAAATAGCAACTGCATAAAATTGCTAAGATAGATTTTAGAATCATGAAAAAAAGAATTAAGGGAAAAAGCAATCTAAGCTTAGAGCTTCAGTAGGTACCTGCACAGAATTATTATTCAAAATGAGAAAATGGAAATAAGAAAAAATATAAAACAGCAAAAAGAAGAAAACAACCAAGTTCAATTTTAATCCTGTAGTTCATACCTTAATTTATATTTACTTTGTTTGCTAATAACCTGAGAGTTAAAAGGCTGATTTAAGAAATCTATTTAATCAAATAAAATCTACCCTCTAAATTTGTTTTAGATTTGTCTATACACATATGACATAATATATATACACCTATATACACTACACACACACACTTAATAACTTAGAGGAAAATTAAAATAGAAAGATTAAGAAGGAAAGATAAATTAATGAAAAAAAGGGTGAGAGCAATTGAAAATGTTCCTAAGAAGCAAGATCTTTGTTAATTATAAAGTAAGAAAATGTGTTAATCACTTCATGTCGTTATTATTTTCTGTCTTAATTCGTCTGAAGTTAGTGATGGGAAACCAGACATCAGTGATAGAATTCATTCTTCTTGGACTGACAAATGATGCTGACCTTCAAGCTGTGCTTTTCCTTTTTCTGCTGCTAACGTACCTCTTAAGCATCATGGGAAACTTGACCATCATCATTCTGACCCTGCTGGATTATCGCCTCCAGACTCCTATGTATTTCTTCCTCCGGAATTTTTCTGTTTTGGAAATATCTTTTACCTCTGTCTTTGTTCCCAAAATGCTAGTCAATATTGGAACTGGAGATAAGACTATCTCCTTTGCTGGTTGTTTCACTCAGTACTTTTTTGCCATCCTTCTGGGAGCAACTGAATTTTATCTTTTAGCTGCCATGTCCTATGATCGCTACATTGCCATATGTAAACCCCTACATTATACAACTTTAATGAGCAGGAGACTCTGCATTCAACTTGTCCTGTGTTCCTGGTTCTCTGGTTTTTTGGTTGTCATTGTGCCACATACAATGGCTGTCCAGTTGCCTTTCTGTGCATCCGTCATCAATCATTATTGCTGTGACTATACTGTACTGTTGCATCTGTCCTGCTCGGACACACATTTCGTAGAAATGATAGAATTTATCTCTGTTTCAATTACCCTCCTCTTAACCTTGGTGTTAGTGATTCTTTCCTACATGTACATTGTCAGGACAATTCTGAGAATCCCCTCTGTTCAACAAAGAAAAAAAGCTTTTTCTACTTGTTTCTCTCACATGATTGTGGTCTCACTTTCTTATGGAAGTTGTATCTTTATGTACATAAATCCTTCCGTTAAGGATGCAGAAACTTTTAATAAGGGAGTGGCTGTCTTAAATACCTCAGTTGCCCCTCTGTTGAACCCTTTCATCTATACCCTAAGGAACAAGCAAGTGAAAATAGCCTTCAAAGATATGGTCAGCAAGATAACAATGTTTTCAAGAAGGCGAAACTAAAAAAAAAAAAAAAGGTGAAACTAACTGAGGTTCATAATAATAACAAATAATAAATAAAGGTTTGGAAGACTGTAGATGCACATTATTATAACATTAAAGTGTTATTATTATATATCATCAATATTCCTCATGGAACACCAAAACAGTAAAACTACTTATTTAATGAAGTTTATTGTGCCATCACTTTATTTCTTAAGATTTTACAGGCCTGTGAGTGTGTATACGTTTGTGTGTGTGTCCTCTAACACTTTTGTGCTACTTTTCCTTATTTGTATCTTACTTTTAAGGAAAAGATTTGGGAGAAAGGCAGAATTGTGAATATGACTTCTAATAGTTTGTTCTTTACAACTGAGCTTTTCTTATCTTATCCACTGCCATACAGTATTCTATCTCTGTATTTGGTAATTGAATAATCAAATATATACCCAGAAGAAATCTACTTTAGTTTGTTAATAATACCTTAAATTATATATTAGTGAATTAACATAAAGTTGGCTATTTTCAAATTATATTATTCAGATTTAAATTTAGTGTTTCCACAATAATCAGTTACTGAGAACTTAGGCTACTCAGTGTTTGAGATAAAGAAATTTCTGAAGAAGAGAAAATCAATATATGTTTGTTTTCAGACTGATAAGAAAATGATTTATAATGATTTAAACACACATTAAACTTGAGTGAATCCAGGAAAGAGGTAAAGAATGATTCTGATTTAAGTTAATTAGCACTATATCATTATAATAAATTCATACAATTTAGTGTTGTGCCTAGTCATTGTTCTGGTTCTCTTTTAGAAACATATGTAATAAAGCTACACTAATGGTATCCACAGTGTTAATAGTTTTGTAAGCTTAAATCATATTCTTTCTAAATTTCATACTAAACTTTAAATTTTCATAATCTAATATCCTCAATCAGGATGTCCATCACAAGCTGATATTTTCTGAACATTTCTTGGCCATATTAATTTTTCAGGAAACACGGGCCAGACTCATAGTACGGGTAATTTTAAAATTTAAAGAAGCCAAAAGGGGTGCCTGTGTGGCTCAGTCATTAAGCGTCTGCCTTTGGCTCAGATCATGATACCAGGGTCCTGGAATCGCGAGCCCCACATAGAGCCCTGCATGGAGCCCTGCTTCAGGCTCTCTGCTCAGCGGGAAGCCTGCTTCTCCCTCTCCCATTTCCCCTTCTTGTGTTCCCTCTCTCACTGTGTATCTCTCTGCCAAATAAATAAAATTTAAAAATCTTAAAAAAAATAAAGAAGACAAAAAAATTAAAGAAGTTACGGATGTTTCTACTTTAATCTCTTCAATGTACAGATGAAGAAAATTGAGTCTTAGAGATATTAACAAACTTTTATTAAGGCATATAGTTAAGTTTTTACTCTTGAATTCTTTACTCATCCTTCTAATAAATCAAAATCTACTAAGTAGCAGAGATATTAAAAGAGCGCCCTGGGAAAACATGGAGGAGAAAGGTGACTGAAAATATAGAACTTGTTAAGTCATATACACCTTGCCATAATTCATCAGAAAAACACCTAAATGCCTGACACATAGCTGATGTTAACAAGTGAGTTTGATACTTCGTTAGTTATTTAGATTGACAGGTAACTGACTCATTAGTTCCTTTGATTTTTTGTTTTCTACACTATCAGTAGTACATCAATCATAGTCCCCCCCCGAAAATTAAGTCACATTATGGTGGTTGTTTAATTTCGAAAGATCAAACAATGATATGTAGCTGAACACTATCTGACAGAGGTAATTACTTTTAAAACAGATAAAATTCCATTAAGTCCTAATTTAATTAAAATAAAAAAGTAAATAAACAAACCAACCAACCAAAAATCTAGGAATATTATGCTAAAGTAGTTGAAAATCTGCAGAAGATAGAAAAAAAAAAGTTAATTAGGGTAGAGGAATCCTATGACTTCCAGAGGCAAAGAGGGAATAATAATTGAATCTCCTTTTTTTTTTAAAGATTTTATTTATTTATTTGACACAGAAAGAGAGATTACAAGTAGGCAGAGAGGCAGGCAGAGAGACAGGGAGAGGAGGAAGCAGCTTCCCTGCTGAGCAGAGAGCCCAATGCGGGCCTCGATTCCAGGACGCTGAGATCATGACCTGAGCCGAAAGCAGAGGCTTTAACCCACTGAGCCACCCAGGCGCCCATAATTGAATCTCTTAAATCAATTAGAATCTGAGTTGAGTTCAGGCTGTGTTTCAGGTTTTGTTCCTGCTTTGTTTTGTTTTCCTTTGTCTTGTTTCTTTATTTATTTTTACAATTTTATGGAGGTACAATTTATACACAATAAAGTGCATCCAGTAAAGTTTATAACTTGAGATTTGATACATGTATACACCTCTGAAACCATTACCAAAATCAAGATAATGAACTTCAAAAGTTGATTTAGGCATTCTGGCAATACATCTCTGAAGGCTTTTAATGTTTCAACTTGACTAGAATGAACTATTTTTCTAGGATTTCCTTTCCCCGTTTGCTTCCTGCTACAGTGGACCACCAGAGAAATTATATGGGATATTTGGAGAATTGAATAAAGCAGAAACCATGTTGTAGCTCACAGGTTGTTGTTTATCTGCTGGTTTATTTTGTTAGTAGGAGAGAGCTGTGTTTATTTTGTTGGTAATTCTTCTATTTTTTACCTGGATCTTTTTTTCAATTTCTCCAACTCCATATCTGGTTATCTATGTTTAATGCCACGGCAAAGTGCCCAGGCTTTTATAGGATACCAGTAAACCTGAGCTCAGAGGCAACAAGAGCTAACACAGGTTTCAATTCTTGCTCATGTGATTCTGCCCATGTTTACTTTATATTTAGACACAGACTTTATATTCATCACAAAAATGAACTTGAAATGGAGGGTGGACCTATATGTTCAAGGCAAAACTCTAAAACTTCTAAAGATAGCATAAAGAAAACCTAGATGACTTTGGGTTTAGCAATGATCTTTTAGATACAACACCAAAGGCACAGTCCATGAAAGAAATAATGGATAAGCTGGACTTCATTAAAATTAAAAACTTCTGCTCTGGAAAAGACAATGAGAGGACAAGCCACACTGGGAGATAATATTTGAGAAAACACATTTAAAAATGTTGTCAACTCAAATAAACAAAAACTCTTAGAATTCAACAATGTGAAAATGAACAAGATTAAAAAATGGGCCAAAGATCTTGACAGACACCTCACCCATGATGATATAAAGATGGCAATTAAGCACATGAAAAGATGATCCACATCATGTATAATCAGGGAAATGTAAATTAAAATAAAAAGGAGAAATCACTGCACACATATTAAAATGGCCAATTCTGGAACATGACAACACCCAATGATGATGAAGACATGGAACAACTGAAACTCTCAGTTGTTGTTGGTAGAATGCAAAATGGTATTGCAACTTTGGAAGACAGTTTGGTGATTTCTTACAAAATTAAATACACTCTTACCATAAGATCCAGCAATCACCCATCTTGGTATTTACCCAAAGAAAATGGAAACATGTCCAATCAAACCCTGCACACATATCATTATAGCAGCTTTATTCATAGTTGTCCAAACTTAGAAGCAGCTAAGATAACTCTTTAGTAGGTCAATGGATAAACTATGATACCTCTAAAAATAGAATATTATTCAGCACTAAAAAGAAATGACTTATCAGGCAATGGAAAGACAGAGGAAAGTTATGTACATGTCACTAAGTAAAAAAGCCAATCTGGAAAACTACATATTTTATGATTCCAAACATCTGGCATTCTGGAAAAGAAAAACTATGAAGACAATAAAATCGGTGATTCTCAGGGGTTTAGGGGTGAGGAGTGATGAGTAG
The DNA here is from genome assembly GCA_002007465.1 of Ailurus styani. Lineage (NCBI taxonomy): Eukaryota > Metazoa > Chordata > Mammalia > Carnivora > Ailuridae > Ailurus > Ailurus styani. The sequence continues at coordinate 471,016 of LNAC01000236.1, forward strand.
GTAAGGCACAGAAGATTTATAGCTATATATTTATATATCTACATATATAAACAATATCTATATTTATATATCAGGAACAAATTTCTAAGAAATATCTTGCCTGATGATATTTGGATAAACATTAAGTAAAAACTTAATAGGTAAAAAAATAGGGAGTAAAAATTTTCTTAAAATTTCTATTTTCTCTTGACTTCTACCTGAGGACAAATCCACCAAGGGCCAAGAGGTACACAGTGGGGTAGAGAGAACACTTAGTAGATAAGACAATTAGATGGACTCATCTCGATTATGAGTACAGAAAATCCAACATGAAATTCGAAGGGATACTAGCTTTTGTTATTATTGGTTACAGAAAATCAAATTAAGTTATTGGTATTCATATTCTATCAATTTATTTCTTGGCTCTGCTTTTCTTTACCCTGCCTTCATAGTGAGGTAAATATGCTCTATTTAATGGATTCCTGAAAATTCTGTGTTCATTTTTTTTAGTTGTGATTATAACAGAAGTGAATATTGTCTTTAACATTTATAAAAATTTATTGAATTGAGTTTACTGAACTGACTTTGGTCTCATTCCCAACACTAATTGAGTTCTTATTTGTAGAGAGAATATGATCATTTGTAAAGTCTGGGATAGAAGTGTAATCTTGAAGTAATCAGAAAGTCCAAAGACTTGATTGGCTAATTATGGTTTATGGACCTAAATACGATTTATGGAAATCATCTTACCAAAAGGAAAAAGAAAAAAAAAGAAAATTATTAAAATATAGACAGAAAGATGTGTCTGTGTGTGTGTGTGTGTGTGTGAGAGAGAGAGAGACTTACAAAGAGAGAGAGAGAGAGAAAGCCAGAAGAGACAAGAGAGAAGGGGAGGTTATTTTGTACATACAAAACCAATTATCTATTTCAAGACAATTTGATTCCATACTAGGCCATATGGTAAAACTATAAGAAGCATCCTCCAAGGGGGTGCCTGGGTGGCTCAGTGGGTTAAGCCTCTGCCTTCAACTCAGGTCATGATCTCAGGGTCCTGGGATCAAGCCCTGCATCAGGCTCTCTGCTCAGCAGGGAGCCTGCTTCCCCCTCTTCCTCTACCTGCCTCTCTGCCTACTTGTGATCTCTCTCTCTGTGTCAAATAAATAAATAAAAATCTTAAAAAAAAAAGAAACATCCTCCAAGTACGTAACTGATATCTCACAGAGCTTTCCAGATTTTTAAGTGGCATGTCACATATATAACGTGACAAGGCACTGCAATAAACTACAATACCAGCTAATGGAATCAGCTTGAGAGTCTCTTATTTATTGCATCTCTACACTCAACCCCAAAACTGGAGCTATCACCATTTTGGTATACATCTAAATCACTCTTTGCTACAGACTGATTAGGGAGTGCTAGTAGTGGATAGACATAGCCTCTGGAATCAAGCAAAAATGAATTTGAGTTCTGTCTCTTTTAGTTATGTGATGGGTCTAACTTACTCTACCTCTACGAAGTCCATTTTTTTTTTACAGGATAAAATCAGAATAACTTACAAGTTTTCATGTTATTTTGTTTTTCAATCTGGAATATACTTATGCTTATTTTATACTTTCAAATTACCTAAAAAATCTCAAAATAAAAAAACTGGTAATTATTATATCATAGATGTAGAATCTAAGGAACACAGTTAGCTCCAAGATGAATAAGGAATAGCTTGTAAAGCATCAAATGTGATCTCTCCAGGCTGCATTTTATTCTTTTTTTTTTACCATATCTCTATTATTTATTTAAAGAGTAAATAATAATGATAATAGTAGCAATAATAAATTTCTCTTTCCATCTGTGCATGCTTAGCTCTGGCAATAGATTTATTTTTTATTATTATTATGTTCAGTTAGCCAACATATAGTTTTTGATGTAGTGTTCAACCATTCATTAGTTGCATTTAACACCCAATGTACATCACGACATATGCCCTCCTTAATACCCATAACCTGGCTACCCCATTCTCCCATCTGTCTCCCTTCTGTAACCCTCAGTTTGTTTCCTGGAGTCCAGAGTCTCTCATGCTTTGTCTCCCTCTCTGCTTTCATCCCATTCAGGTTTCCCTCCCTTCCCCTAATACTCTCCATGCCACTCCTTATGTTCCACATATGAGTGAAACCATACAGTCATCTTTCTCAGCTTGACTTATTTCACTTAGCATAATACCCTCCAGTTCCATCCATGTCAATGCAAATGGTAGGTGTTCATCTTTTCTGATGGCTGAGTAATATTCCATTTTATATATGGGCCACATCTTCTATATTCATTCACCTGTTGAAGGGCATCTCAACTCCTTCCACAGTTTGGCTATTGTGGATATTGCTGCCATGAACATTGGGGTGCATGTGCCTCTTATTTTCACTATATCTGTATCTTTGCAGTAAATTCCTAGTAGTGCAATTGCTGTGTTGCAGGGTAGCTCTATTTTTAATGTCTTGAGGAACCTCCATACTGTTTTCCAGAGTGGCTGTACCAGCTTGTATTCCTACCAACAGTGTAAGAGCGTTTCCCTTTCTCCACATCCTGACCAACAATTGCTGTTTCCTTTCTTGTTAATTTTTGCCATTCTAACTGGCATAAGGTAGTGTCTTTTTGTAGTTTTGATTTGTATTTCCTGGATGACTAGTGATGTTGAACATTTTTTCATGTGTCTGTTAGCCATTTGTGTGTCTTCTTAGGAGAAATGTCTGTTGATGTCCTGCCCATTTCTTGACTGGATTATGTTTTTTGGATTGTTGGGTTTGAGAAGTTCTTTATAGATCTTGTATAACAGCCCTTTATCTGTAATGCCATTTGCAAATATCTTCTCCCATTCCATGGGTTGCCTTTTAGTTTTGTTGACTGTTTCTTTTGCTGTGGAGAAGCTTTTTATCTTGATGAAATCCCAAAATTTCATTTTTGCTTTTGTTTCCCTTGCTTTTAGAGACTAGTTTCGAAAGAAGTTGTGGTGGCCAATGTCAAAGAGTTCTTCTCTAGGATTTTGATGGATTACTATCTCACATTGAGGTCTTTCATCCATTTTGAGTTTATCTTTGTGCATGGTGTAAGAGAATGGTCCAGTTTCATTCTCCTGCATGTGGCTGTCCAATTTTCCCAACATGATTTATTGAAGTCCGTCTTCTTTCCATTGTATATTCTTTCCCGATTTGTTGAAGATTGACTATAGCATTGAGGGTCAATTTCTGGGTTCTCCATTCTGTTTCATTGCTCTATGTGTCTGTTATTGTGCCAATATCATACTGCCTTGATGATTACAGCTTGGTAATATAGTTTCAAGTCAGGCATTGTGATGCCCCCAGCTTTGGTTTTCTTTCTCAACATTGCCCTGGTAATTCGGGGTCTTTTGTGGTTCCATATGAATTTTAGGATTATTTGTTCCAGCTCTGTTAAAAATGTTGATGGTATTTTGATATCAGGGATTGCATTGAAAGTGTATATTGCTCTGGGCAGCACAGACTTTTTAACAATGTTTATTCTTCCAATCCATTAGCAGGGAATGGTTATCCATCTTTTTGTGTCTTCCTCAGTTTCTTTCAAATAATTCTGCAGTTTCTTAAAGTATAGATCCTTTACCTCTTTGGTTAGGCTTATTCCTAGGTATCTTATGGTTTTTGTTGTTATTGTGAGTAGAATTGATTCCTTAATTTCTCTTCCTACAGTTACATTGTTAGTATATAGAAAAGCAACTGATTTCTGTGCATTGTTTTGTATCCTGCCACATTGTTGAATTGTTGTATGAGTTTTAATAATTTGGGGATGGAGCCTTTTGGATTTTCCACAAAAAGTATCATGTCATCTGAAAAGAGAGAGTTTCACTTCTTCTTTGACAATTTGAATGCTTTTTATTTCATTTTATTGTCTAATTGCTGAGGCTAGGACTTCTAGCACTATGCTGAACAAAAATGAGTGGTGAGTGTGGGCATCCTTGTCATCTGCCTGACCTTACAGGAAAAGCTGTCAGTTTTTCCCCATCAGCTTATCTTCTAGATCATTGAATTGCTCTTCTGTCTCATTTACCCTGGCTGTAGTTTAGAGTGCATCTAATTCATGGCATTTTTAAGTTCAGCCTGATTAGATCTCATTTCTGCCTGTAAAGATTCTATATTGTCACTAATGCTTTTTTCAAGCATAGCTCTTGACTTCATGATTGCTATCCTGAATTCTATCTCTGATATCTTGCTTGTATCCATATCCATTAGTTCTATGGCAGAGGACAATGTCTCTGGTTCTTTTCTTTGTTGAGGGTTCCTTCTCCTAGTCATTCTGTCGAAGGATGGTTGAGAGAATGAACAGAATCCAAAATATCAATGATGACCCAAGCAAAATGCACCCTAGAAAAAATCTGAAGTGGTTAGAAGCTACCACAGATACGTAAACCAAGCCAAGACGATCCAAAACAATAAAAAAGTATGTGGGGGGGGAGATTATCATTTCTCAGGGTGGACAAAGCATGGTGATCTCCCTGTACCTGCTTGATTTTTGTTCTGTATGTTAGAAGACACTATATCTCAAAATTTCAAAGTAATCAGTATACATATATATATATAAAATACTATATATAATACATATTGTACATATATATGTATTTGTATACATATATATATCAAGATAAAATTGAATAGAGTGAAAAATGGTCTAGTATGGGGCATAAATCTATAAATGTACACATGAAAAAAATTAAGGTTAAAAAATGACTTAAAAACAGAAGTTGGTAAATGACTATTCTTGATACAGGAACAGCATAAAAAAAGAAAAGAAGAGAAGAGAAGAAAAGAGAAATGAAAAGAAAGGAAAAGAACAGAAAAGAAAAGAAAAGAAAAGAAAAGAAAAGAAAAGAAAAGAAAAGAAAGAAAAGAAAAGAAATGTAAAATTTTAACCTGAAGTATAAACACGTCGTGACAGAACACCTGGAGCTCCCTATGTTATTTTCCCCTGCTGCTGAAGCTTCACAGTCCTGTGGGAAATAAATTATGATTCACTTGTTCTTCCAGTCTGTTTTCTTGGGAGGGGGTCTGCAGCTCAGCTTCTCAGGCATCTTTGCCTGGATATAGTTGCCCCATCCCTTGTCAGGGGGATGGGCTAAATGTGAGCTGGTCATCTGTGTGTTTGGCTTTTGTTCCCTAGAGGCTTTCCACTTCTCTTTAGGGGGTCAGAGCAAATATGGCTTTGTGGGAATCTCTGTCCCAGAGCCACAAGTTCATAGTCCCCTTTCTTCAATAAATCCTCCAGTTTAAACTGTTTCCACTTTTGTGTGTACCAAACTCTACAGACTCTCACTATTCATGCCTGCTGTTAACTCTCCTGGGAGAATCTGTGAGCATTTCTGTGCTTTGTGACTTTGGAATTACTAGCAGCTATGGGCTCACACATGCACCATCTTCCTCAGCAACCAGGTCATGGATGGATGCAGCCCCATTTTCTTTTCAGTGGTCACACTGCCCTGAGAGCTGTCACCCTGTTGTGGGTGCAAGCTGTTTTATATCTCCCCTGGGATGTTAAATAGCCCACACCTTCTAGTTCTTTTTGTGGTGTTCAGGCAGAGACCCATCTCCCTACTAACCTGACTCAAGTTTTATGACGACCAGAGCTAAGAGTCCCCTCTGGGCTCACTGACCATAACCAGTCTCCCTGCTCCACTGCTTGGGCACTCTATCAGTTCAGGCTCCCCCCATACTTTGAGTTTCCTAGAACCCTGAGACAATGATCCTCCTAGAATTCTATCCTATTCATCCCTGTACCTTTTTCTAAGAGGGATGTCTCTCACTGCAGCAGATTTCCAAGGTCCTGATTTTGTGCTCTGGTGTTAGATCACTTTCCAGTGACCGGCTTATGGAGGTTCCCTCCCCCCTCCACTTATCTTCTGATAGTTCCCCCAAAGATTCCAAGTTCCACACCTCCTACCTTTCAAAAAGTAGTCATTTTTCTGCTTGTAGAAATCCAGATAACTATTCTTACATCTCAGGTTGAATGAGTGTATCATTTGATAGATGCCCAGCTAAATTCAAGGGGCCAGATGAACTGAGATCCCCTATTCTGCCGCCATCTTCCCTAAACCTTGCTGCATTTTATTATTAATCAAAATTATGTGATGGGGCACCTTGATGGTTCAGTTGGTTAGGTCTTTGACTCCAGATTTTGGCTCAGGTCATGATCTCAGGGTTGTAAGATCAAATCCTGTGTCAGGTTTTGTGCTCGGTGTGGAGTCTACTTCTCTCTTGGCCTCTCCCCCTGCTCATGTTCTCTCTCTCTCACTCTCAAATAAATAAACAAATCTTTTTTTTAATTTTTTTATTTTTAAAGATTTTATTTATTTATTTGACACAGAGAGAGAGATTACAAGTAGGCAGAGAGGCAGGCAGAGAGACAGGGGGAGGAGGAAGCAGGCTCCCTGCCCAGCAGAGAGCCCTACGCGGGCCTTGATCCCAGGACTCTGAGATCATGACCTGAGCCGAAAGCAGAGGCTTTAGCCCACTGAGCCACCCAGGCGCCCTAAATAAACAAATCTTAAAAAAAAGTTATGTGATTTGGGACACACATGAGTCAACATTTACTCACTTATTTAGTTATATAGCATAAAATGTAAATTTAAAATAATATACCATGTGATTTTTTTATTACACTAGCATAGTGGGTTTTTTCTATTCTCAAGACAAAGAATGACAGTGATATTTTAATTGCAACTTTTCACTTTTAAATACCTTTATTTACAAACAATAGAGAATGTGTATCAGGACATAAAGAGCCAAGCAAAGGTAAAATCCCAAAGAAGACATAATATAATTGTTTTGAACTGATCAAGATTTCACAGAAAATCAAATATAAGAACAAAATATACTACACAGATATGGAAATAACTAAGTCTCTATGAACTAATACATAAAGTTGGTTAAATTAATCTTTTAAGTACTTGCTACATTTAAATGGAAGAAGAGGAGAAAGGGATCAAATTTGAGAATTCTTACAATGGAACAGAAAAATAAAGTTTTAGTATTTTGAAAGGGAAGGCATTATTGAGAAACAAGAGCTAATGTAAACATCATGACACTTCAGAAAGAAGTGAAAGGACAAATTTGACTATATATTGGGTGGTGCAATGGTAAAATTGGGACCCAATCCAAGCACTTCCTTTGTAATTTTCCTTATTAACTTTCCTTATATATCTCATGATTCTATTTGAATAAAGACAGAATTCTTTGTAGCAAGTTTTTAAATGCTTGTTTTACCTGCTGGTTCCTTAGAGTATAAATGAAGGGGTTCAAAAGTGGAGCAACAGAAGTATTGAGAATTGCCACTCCCTTCATTAAGGATATTCTCTGTTTGACCGAGGGTTTAATGTACATGAAGATGCAGCTACCATATGAGAGGGAGATGACAATCATGTGAGAAGAACATGTGGAGAAAGCCTTTTTTCTCTGGCTGGCAGAAGGAATTTTTAAAATTGTCAGAGCAATGTATGTGTATGATAGAATCACTAATGCCAAAGTGACCAGCAGAGTCACCAAAGCTAAGACAAAACTCATTATTTCCAACAAATGCGTATCAGTGCAGGAGATTTGCAAGAGGGGAGCAGTGTCACAGTAGAAATGATCAATGATATTGGAGTCACAGAAGTCCAGGCTTAAGCCTAAAATGAGTCCTGGAAAGATGATGAGAAAACCAGTGATCCAAGAGCTAAGGACTAGCTGGATACAGATTTTGCTGCTCATAATGGTCATATAATGCAGGGGCTTACAGATGGCAACATAACGATCATAAGACATGGCAGCCAGGAGATAAAATTCAGATGCACCGAGAAGGAAGGCAAAAAATAACTGAGTTGCACAACAGTTATAGGAAATCGTTTTGTCACCAGTTGCCATGCTCACAAGCAATTTGGGGATGCAGACTGTTGTATAAGAAATTTCTAAGAAAGAAAAATTTCGAAGAAAGAAATACATAGGGGTCTTGAGATGAGAATCCAGCAAGGTGAGGGTAATGATAACTAAGTTGCCTGAGATGCTTAACACGTAGGTGAGGAGTAAGAAGATAAATAACACAACCTTCAATTTGGGGTCCTGCGTCAATCCTGCTAAGATAAATACTGTCACAGTTGTACGGTTTTCCATCTTGACCTCCTGATATGCTTCTGCTCTGGTAAAAATATTGAGAAAAAAAATATGTACAGGTACCAAAGATAAAATATGAAGATAACATTGTCAAAATATTAGTAATTGCTATTGATTATATATACTAATGATTAATGTAAGGTAAACTCTAACAAAAGCTGTTACTTTTTGCTTTTGAGGAAAGACAAATATTTTTTGCAAATCAGATGAAATAAAAAAACTATCTTATAAATCATCTTTCTAGTCTGGCTTAGATTTATGGTAATGAGGTGAAGAAATGAACAGGCATGTGAAAAGAATTGTTTCCTCTTTTCTCAGTATATAAGCACTAATATGTCATAGTACTTATACTCAGCCTGATGACTATAGAAATATCATTGCATCAAGGAACTGAACATGTGTGCAACAGAGAAACAAAATGATGTATGAATGTTTAAGATTGCTGAAAATAGAAATCCAGCTTTAGATTTAAGATTATCCTGGAAGAAATTCAGTGTAACACTGTAACAACTGTAGCTCTTCCTAGATTTGGCCTTTGCCACATGTACTTAGCTAATGAACACACTTTTTTGGTCCTATCTGATTTTTTTTATTCCTATAAATCAATGTAGTGTGTTTTGACTCCATTCTGTCTCCATTTCTTCACTTTTATCATCTCCTATGCCAATATTAAATTTATCTGATTGCATAGTAAAACTCACTTGAACAGAATTAAACAAATTTAGTGTTTCTTCTGGTTATAGTTCTGAAAACAGGAAGAGAATAACACAGTAAAATGCAAAATAAAGTGAATAAGCATTCAGAGAGTGGGGAAATGAAATAGGGAAGGAAGAGAAGGAAGATGAAAGAAGTAGAAAACAGGTAACACCATAGGGGAAGACCACGAAGAGAAACACTTACCATTAAGATTAGATTCTTCTTCAGATAAGACACTGACTGGTATTTAGCTCTTGGCTTCTTATCCGATGTGTAGAAATGAGTTACAGCAAAGCTGTAAAGAGAAAACAGAGAAGAAACTCTAGCAAATTTTACTCTGATGATCAGTCACTTGGCAAGTGTTCAAACACTTGCAGGTAATACTGACTGATCCCAAATAATATGGTAAATCAAAAGCCAAGCCAATCCAATGTCCCTGCCTATTGATTTTGTCCCTGAGTTGATTTTGTGGTTGAAAATTATATAAGCTTTCATTAAACTAAATGTCATGAAAACTCCTGGGTATAAACATTTCATCCCTTGAGGGCAAGTTTCTTGTTTGATGACTTCATTATTAGTTATGCTTCTTTATGGAATTCATTATGAATATGACACACTTATCAAACAATTTTTTTAGTTTCAGGAGCATGTATTGACAAACACGTACATGTAACACCCAGTGCTCATTACATCAAGTGCCCTCCTTAATGCCCATCACCTAGTTACTCCCTTCCACCCACCTCTCCTCCAGCAACCCTCAGTTAGCTCCATATAGCTTAGAGTCTCTTATGGTTTGCCTCCATCTCTGTTTTTATTGTATTTTATTTTTTCTTCCTTTCCCTATGTTCATCTGTTTTGTTTTTTAAATTCCATGTATGAGTGAAATCATGTGGTATTTGTCTTTGACTTATTTTGCTTAACATCATACCCTCTAGTTCCAGTCACGTAATTGCAAATGGCAAAATTTCATTCTTTTCAATGGCTGAGTAACATTCCATTGTGTATATATATACCACATCTTCTTCATCCATTCATCCATTGATGGACATCTGGGTGCTATAAACATTGGGGTGCATGTGCCCCTTAGAGTCACTATGCTTGTATCCTTTGGATAAATACTTAGTAGTGCAATTGCTGGGTTAGGGTAGTTCTATTCTTAACTTTTTGAGGCACCTCCATACTGTTTTCCAGAGTGGCTGCACAAATTTGCATTCTCCATGGACTTATAAAAAATGCTCACATTCCTACCAATGTAAACAATTTTTATAGATCCATGGAGAATGCATTGTTATATACTGAGGAATCAAAGAGGTAGAAGTCAATGGCCCTGCCTATTGTGGTTTACCAATATATTGAGGAGACAGAATTTGTAAATGAATATAGCAATGTACAATATGCCATAAATTTAATGGTAAATGTGACTCATTCTTACTATGGGGCTTTGGAGTTGAGAGAGATTAATAAGAATGGATGTTTAAAAAGAAAAGGAAAAGATGGATTCAAAGCTAAGTACTGGAGATAGATTAGGAAGTAGAGTAAAGTATTTTAGGTAGGACAAACAGTGTGAAAAAGGTACACATGAATGAAAACTCATGCATTACTAAAAATTTATCAGAGAGAATACAATAACAGTTTTCTCCAGGGAATACTTAAAGTTCTAGAGATTCTGGCTATTAGTACAAAAGTATAGTAATATCTTCCTAGTACTTCCACACATTCTCCCAAACCTAAGGGACAATTCCTGAGGCAACTAATTGTACTATAATGGCTACAGTCATTTGGGTTAAAAAGATCCATCACTGCCACAAGTAAAAATTTTATCAAATCACACACAGTTTTTCTCCTGCTCCCCAACTCCCTAGATATACACTGGAACAGTGTATTATAATATGTTTAACAAGCCTATTACTTTTATTTATGCTTGTCTTTATGTTTATGTTTATTTTTTATTAAAAACTGCAAGAAAAACTTTCCCTACCTTCAAAATCATGAACACATTTTTATTCAAAAATGATGTCATTTAATAAATCAATTTCAGATCCTATATAATTAAGATAAAATCAGAATAATTTAACTCTATTAATATAAATAAAGTACTCAGGGTTTTAGAGATATTTATTTTCAATATGTGGATTATAAGTCAGTCTGCAAAACACAAAAACTTACAAACTGGAATTCTTAAAGGCATAGAAACAATTATACAGGCAAAGGATTATGTTTGGTGATGTTCCTGTTTTTTATATTCCTATTGCAGGATAAAGCACCTAGGTTTACTTTTTTTTTTTTCTTCTTCCCAGGCATCACACTGAAATGTGTAATTCTTAAAATAAGTTTTAACACTTGTGGACATTTCATGATTAGCTATTTCTAGCTCAAATCAACAATTTAAACATCCAAGTATCTTTTTTATTCTTCATAGTCAGTGTTTTTAAGTTAATACAACACAGCACTAAGATTAAACAACTGTTATCCTACCAAATGATTAGGGTTTATTCCCAGGGAATGCCCTAAACTGTGTGCATATCTCTCCAAGGAATTCAGCATCCTTCCCTGAGGACCTTTGGCTGTCTACTGTATAAGAGATGCCAAAACATACAGACTCCCTTCTATCTCCTTCAACTATGTTCTTAGGAGATTCTGTACAAAATATACTATATTAACATACCATGCACCCCCTTTATCTTCATTAATTTATTAATTCATTTATTCTTTCCTAGAATACCTATTTATTGTGTGCTTGAAGTGTATCAAGCACTCCTGTATGTCCAGGACATATGTCCTGACAGCTCCCCTACCCCCTTCTGCCCTGTGAGGACCTGGTGACAAATCTATGAAATCTATGAAGCCAGCTCTTAACAGACACCAAATCTGCTGGCATCCAGATCTTAAACTTTCTAGCTTTTAAAACTGAGAAATAAATGTCTATTGTTCAAGGCACCCAGTTATGGTATTTTGTGACAGCAGTCTAGATAGACTAAGACAGAAATAAAAGCAGAATTCATTGCCAACAGAATTGTCCCATAAGAAATGTTAAACAAAGTTCTTAGGGAAAACACAAATGATACACATCTTCATCAAAAAAATAAGAGTGTTGAAGAAGAAATAAAAGGATAAGTATTTTCAACAGGATTTCCCCCTAAACTGACTTTTTCTGAGTAGAACCAACTGTCTATTAATTACTATTTAGTAAAATTAATTACAAATCATTGTTATTAGTATGTTTCTGTCTTTAATAAATGGCAATATTCTGAGACCCGAATTAGATCATCTCTGACCAACTTCTTTCTTCATCCCCTATTTTCTTCTTTATTTCCAGCATATCCTTTCCCACCTTACTTTCCTCTTCTTTATTATTTCTTCCTTTCTTGTTTTAATCAACAGATNTTTTTTTTTTTTTTTTTTTTTTTTTTATTTTTTTTTTTTTTTATTTATTCATTTGACACAGAGAGAGAGATTACAAGTAGGCAGAGAGGCAGGCAGAGAGAGAGGAGAGGAGGAAGCAGGCTCCCTGCTGAGCAGAGAGCCCGATGTGGGCCTCGATCCCAGGACCCTGGGATCATGACCTGAGCCGAAAGCAGCGGCTTTAACCCACTGAGCCACCCAGGCGCCCAACAGACGGTTTTAAAGGGGAACTTTATTGGACAAAATTGACAGTCAGAGTTACAGAAATTTACAGAATGCCTTCCATATTGGCAACTTGGATGCATGATAACTTTAAAGAATCAAAGTTTTCAAAGTCCATAACTTTGAAAAATGACATAAATTTACAAAATCAAGAAACCAGACTAACTCCAAGCATGATAAAATGCCTACATACATTGTAATCAAATTGCTAAACACCAAAGAGAATGAGAAAGAAGTGTGGTTAGAGAAAAAGGATGCATTACATACCATGAATATTAGAGGACAATGGCTTGAACAATTTCTGACTTCTTTTCATAAGCTAGGGAGGCCAGAAAATGGAGAGGAACCTTTAGAGTGCTGAAAGAAAAAAAAATTGTCAATTTAGAATTCTATACAGTGAAACTATCCTTCAAACATGAAAGGGAAATAAAGACATTTTCAGATAAAATAAAACCATGAGCATTTTTCAGTAATACATCTGCACTATAAGAAATGCTGCAAGAAGTTCTTTAGCTGAAGAAAACTGAATCCAGCTGGAAAACTGGAATTTCAGGGAGGAATTAGAAATATCAAATATTTTAAATATGGGTGTAAATATCAGAGACTAATTTTTTTCAATGAGCTTGAAATAAAATAAGAAATATTCACAAAGGAATGTAATATATATATGTATATATATATTAAAAGAATTATTTTAAAATACTATAACAAAATGCTATCTAAATAAAAGTTCAGTGGATGGGCTGAACAGCAGAAAGGTGATTATAAAACAAAAGAGTGAACATAAAGATTAATAGAGACCACTAAATTTGAAAAACAAAAAAATTAAATCACATATATTTAATGAACAGAGCCACTGTGACTTAGGGACAATACCAAAGAGTCTAACATATACATTTATATAATTTAAATTTAAAAAAGCAGAAGATACTATAAATCAGCACTGTCTAATAATAATAGTATAATGCAAAACACAAATGTAAGCCACATTTGTAATTTCAATTTTTCAAGTAAATTTATTTTTAAAAAGTAAAAGAAAACAAGTGAAATTAATTTTTTTTCTTCTTTGCCTTTTTTTAAAAAAAATTTTATTATTATTTGCCCCAGGGGTACAGGTCTGTGAATCATCAGGCTTACACCGTTCACAGCATTCATCATAGCACAAACCCTCCCCAATGTCCACAACCCATCCACCCTATCCCTGCCCTCCTACCGCCCAGTAACCATCAGTTTGTTTCGTGACATTAAGAGTCTCTTATGGTTTGTCTCCTTCCCAATCCCATCTTGTTTCATTTTATCCCTCCCTCCCTCCCACGACCCCCCACACCACCCCTCAAGTTCATTTAGTTGTATTTAAAGGTAAGATACCATGATAAAGTGGAATAGAATGTAAGGTGATCCAACATTAAAAAAAATTAATTTACATAATACAACAATGATGGAAGATGAAATAAAGGGGAAAAACTCATGATAATTGGAATTGATGCTGGAAAAGCCAATTATCATGAGTTTTTCCCCTTTATCTTGATAAGATTTGAAACCCTTTCATAATAAAAATACAGTAAACTCAGAGTAGAAAAGGACTTCCTCATACTGCTGAAAAATGTTCATGAGAACCCTACAGCTAATGTCACACTCAAGCATGAAAGTCTGAAAGCCTCCCTCTAAACATCAGGAACATGACAAGGATGTCCACTTTTTCCATCTGCTATTCAACATTGTGCTGGAAGTTCTAGATGACACAGTTAGACAAAAATAATAAGTAAATAAATAACACTTGAATTGGGAAGAACTTTTAGTTCTTTATGGAAAAATCAAATAGAATTTGTAAGTCCAGAATAATCTCATATATTAATGAGGCCAATTAAGTTTCGAGTAGATTCCAAAGACTATTCAATGGAGAAAAGAATAGTCTCTTAGATAAATGGAACTAGAACGACTGGATGGTCACATGCTAAGAATATTAGAGCCCTGGGTCATACTATCCACAAATTAACATATCAATGGCCTAGATGTAAGAACCCAAACTATAAAATTCATTGCAGAAAATGTTGGGGTCTATCTTAATAACTTTGATTTATATTCAGCGGTGAATTCTTCTACATGACACCAAAAACATGAGCAACAAAAGAAAAAATTAAACTGGACTTTAGCTAAATTAAAAGTTTGTGGTGCCTGTGTTAAGCGTCTGCCTTCGGCTCAGGTCATGATCTCAGGGTCCTAGGATTGAGTCCGCCCACCCCCCAGTCGAGTTCTTCCCTCAATGGCAAGTCTGCTTTTCTCTCTCCATCTCCCTCTGTGATCTCTCTCACTTTCGTTCTCTCTCAAATAAATAAATAAATAAAATCTTTAAAATAATTAATTAGTTAAAAGTTTTTGTTTATCAGAGGACATTGCCATGAAAGTATAAAGAAAACCTGGAAAAAATATTTTCAAATCAGTCATCCTATAAAGTTCTAGTATCCAGAATATATAAAGTACTATTACAAGTCAGCCACAACAAAAACACAGAACAATCACAAGTAATCCAATTTTAAAATGTGTGAAGTATTTGAACAGACATTCCTCCAAATGGCCAATAAGGACATGCAATGATACTACACATCATTAGTCATTATAAAAGTGCATATGAAAACCATGGTGACTTATACGTCAATTGTGGCCATCTTGGGCGGGGTGAACCACGGGAAGGCCATAATTAAAAAAAAAAAGATGTGAATATGTAGAAATTGGAAACGCAGTGCATTGTTGGTGGGAATGTAAAATGACATACCCTTTGTGGAAAGTTCGGGAGTTCCATTTAAAAAAGTTAAACATAACTTTATGATTCAATAACACCATTCCTAGGCATTGACCCGAATAACTTGTTCGCAAATGCTTGTATGTATGCTGTTGTTTATAGCAGCACTACTCACAGTAGTCAAAAGGTAGAAACAACTGAAATGTCCACTGACAGATGAATGGATGAAGGAAATGTGATATATATGTATAATGGGATATTATCCAACCAGAAAAAAGTGAAGTATTAATACATGCTTCAATGTGAATAAACCTCGATATCATGATCCTAAGTGAAAGAAGTCAGACATAAAAAGTTACAAATGGTATGATTCCACATATATGAAATATCCAAAATTGGTACATCCACGAAGATAGAAAACAGATTAGTATTTGACAGGGGCTCAGGAAAAAAGGGATGGGAAATGACTGCTAAATGGTTACAGAGTTTTCTTTTGGGTGTGGATGGATTAAATGGCCCTAAGCTGTATACTTTAAGATGATTGATTAAAAAAACTATGGCAATATCATAAAAAATACAATAAACATGTTAAGGGAAAAGAGTATTAGAGAATTATATCATGCAGTTAATACAAATAGTGTCATTTTCTGGACTTTATGATTTTAATAGCTTAATTAAATGTGTGACTGGTTATCACTGTCTTCGTCCTAAATAAATCTCATGTTTGTTCCTAATTCTGTGTTTATAAATGTGCATTCATAATTTGGGGATTGTTTTCTTAAAAGAGGGCACTGCAATGTGAAGAAACTTAAATATCCTCGCACTCTATCCACACTTGGGAGTAGGAGAAAGGTAAAATGAATCTCCATGTTGCCATATTGGAAACAAGCATCTCCATACAAGAGTTGTGCATTAGGCCTTGAAAGCAATGAGTTCTGATAGGGCTGGAAGGGAAAAGAGCTCAGAGACTCTTAGAGCAGAGAAAAAAGAAAACAAAAAAAAAATAGAGTTTGCTAAATTTATTTGAGTCTACTGAGGGTAGAGCTGCACTTCAGGAAGCTACCTGAACAGAGAATACCGAAGAGTGCAAAAATAGTTATGCAATTTTTAATAACTGAGATATAGTTGATGTACAATATTATATTAGTTTTAAATACCCAACATAGTAATTTGACACAGATGTGTTACTAAATGCTTATCACGATAAGTGTAGTTAACATCTGTTGTGCAATTATTTTAATAAGAAGATGAAGCCAAATGGAAATAGAACATTGTTAAATAAAGAAACAGAATATAGGCCAAGATTTGGCTCAGATGGAAGAGAATTTTACACTGTCAAAATAATGTAAATTAGTATAAAAATCCAACTGATAATGACAATAAAATTATTTTCAAAATTATATTAAAATTAAATATTAAAAAAGAGATGTGTGTAGGAGGGATGGTAAATGTAAGAATTTCAAATGCTCATCTTCCATATTTAGGCCAGTAAATAATTTTTAACTCAAAATATTAAGAAGTAGTAATGTATATAATAGAGGATGCAAACCTGTTAATAGCTGAGGGCTGTGGAGAATAGGAGTTAAGGTGCATGAAAGCCTCCTGAAGGCAGGAGGCTACTAATTTTCATTAATAGAATTCTAAGATTCTTGACTTTTTGAACTTTGAATATGTACATCTCTTTTTAAAGTTTTTTATTTATTTATTTGCCAGAGAAAGGAAGAGAGAGAGAGAGACAGAGACAAGCCAAAGGAGAAGCAGGCTCTCTGCTGAGCAAGGAACCTGAGGTGGGGCTCCATCCCAGAACCCTGGGATCATGACCTGAGCTGAAGGTAGATGCTTAACTGACTGAGCCACTCAGGCATCCTCAATATGTATACCTTTAATAAAAAATAATAAATTTACTGAATTAATATTCTGAGGAAGAGAAATAACACAGTAATGATGTCATTTGGTAAACGCACAATTCCTTAGGGTCATAATGAGCAATTTTGGGGGTAATTTGTATGGCTTTCTTTAAGACAAGGCAAGGAACTAAAGAGGAATTGAAGATCATTTTATTATTTTTATTATTATTTATGCTTTGTGATAGAAAACTTAGATTTTTTTCTCTCACAGTTCTTTGTTTTAGTTAAGACTTTCACTATTATTACTATTATTATTATTATTATTATTATTATTTTAGAGCAGGTTTAGGTTCACCGCAAAATCAAGAGGGAAGTATAGGGATTTCCCATAACATTTTCACCCACACATGCATCGTCTCCTCCACTATCAACAATCCCCACCAGAGTGATCCATTTGTTACAACTCACGAACTTACACTGAGTCATCATAATCACCCAGAGGCCATAGTTTACATTACGGTTCCCTCCTGGTGTACACTCTTTGGGTTTGGACAAATGTATGAGATATATCCATCTTTATGGTATCACACAGAGAATTTTCATTGCTCTACAAATCCTGTCTACATCTATTCATCCCTAACCCCTTTCCCAAACCTTCACAACCACTGGTCATTTTACTATTTCTATAATTTTGCCTATCCCAAAATATCATATAGTTGGAATCATACAGTATGTACCTTTTCAGACTGTTTTCTTTCACTTAGTAATATGCATTTAAGATTTCCCTCACGTCTTTTCAAGGCTTAATAACTCATTGCTTTTTAACAGATATTTTTCTCATTTTAAAATATTTTATTTTAATGTTATTTTCAAATGCTTCCAGAGTTGCATAAGTTTGAATTATTAGTTTTCAGTGTAGATTATTTTATCTAAAAATTGGGAAGAACTATATCAGAAGATTTTTATATAGAGACAGCCTGAACTTAATGTTTAAAAAATGAGCTCATCATTATTCCCTCTCTCCTCCAAATTTCTTCCATGCTCATTTCCCAGGCTTTCTCTTATTATGCTATAACTTACTTAATGACATTGTCTATTTCTTATTTCATCATGTGCAAAATTTCAGAATAAGCATGAATCAATCTCATATCCAAAAAACTCAATTTTTAAATTATTCAACACATTCAAATTCTAGTTAGTTTGAGGGATATCCCCAGATACCCCCAGATCCTAAGCATATAGATATGAAATAAGATAGCAGACAACTCTCTTCTCTGAAATGAGAATTATCTAGGAGAACAGAAAGATAAAAGAGAGAGTGAGAGAGAGAAGAAAGATATGTAAAAATTAATAGTGTTGTAAAGAACAAAAGACTGAGATAAAGACTATAAAGAAAGAAAGGGTCTCCTCACATATGGTCTTTTTGAAAATGACTTTTTTGTGGAGATGACATTTAATTAGAGGCCTGGAATTAGGAGGTAGAGTGAGAGCGGAGGTAGGGATGGAGGTGAAAAAGAGCTTGAGGAGTGGAAAGAGAATCAGTGTTACAACTGATAAGAGAAAATAAGGAAAAAGTGGAAGAGGATGAAGATGGCTGGTGAGAAGCTTTGCCAAAGATTCTTCCCTGCTACTCATTGTCTGTAATTCAATTAGGTTTTAGGACATAATTTCAGCAAAGAAGTAGCATAACCTGAGTTAAATTTTATATTTGTTATGTATATATAAGCTGTAAGTTCAAAAACCTCCTTGTGGCTTACGACATATAGCTGCCTCAAAAAGAAGATTTTATCTAGTTTTTACATTTGAGTTTATGGATTATAGAGTTTTTTTCACTTAATAAGTGATTCATGCATTTTTAACATAGTTGTACAATGGTCTCCTGGGAAATGTTTCCATCTTTTAAAAATTGTTTTGTCAGTTAATCCTCTTGAGATCAATGACAGAGTACACAAAAATGATTATAGTTCTTGCAGTCTTAAAACTACAAAAAAAGCAATTGTGCTTCTCATGTAGGCCAGAAACATCTCAAAGTAAACAATGAGACGGAAATCTTTTTTTTACCACTCTAAGTTTTTAAAAAAGAAATATATTTATTTTATATATAATACAAAAAATGTTCTCCAAATTTAATATAATTTAGAGATATGGCTCTTTAAAGAAGAAATGAAATTAGATAATTTTCTTGTCATGATAAAAATATTTGAGCTCACACAGTTGAGTGTGAGATACTGGAGTTAATGTATTTTGGATGAGAATGCAGTTTAAAAGTAGTTTAAAGTAATATAAAAATATGATGGATATGCAACATTCAGAAATTTCCTCTGTTCTGGGACTCAAATCAAAAGAAGACAGTTGGGAATGAAATTTCTACTAAAAACAGTAAGGTTTGGGATTTTTTATTTTAGTCATATTAATTGCATGAACCTGGACAAAAAAAGTTGATTCATTTGTAAGCCATTGAAATACATGGGATGAATTTAGAACTATTTTTTTTTACAACTCAGTTGAGTTGTCTTAATAAGGAATCTTTAAACCTTCATTTTATAGGAATCAAGCTTTGAATAGATATCCTTCATAATATTCAAAAGGATCTCAGAAATGTGTTTTATTAAATGAATATGTTGTTTTACTCAGATAATCATAATTACATTGACCCTTTGGTATACAGGGTCAACGTGAATATTTCAAAATATGGCATTGGAAAAATGAATTAGTACTGAACTTGAGGAACTTCCTCTGATTGAATTCAGTAGAATTTAAACATTTCATGAAATATCCAGTTTTCATATCCCAAAGGAATCTCCTCTCCCTTACTGAGAAATTGCCAAAGTAGTTACAGAAGTCCCTGGGCTTATAGAAATGATCAGAAACAATGATTATTTTACTGCCATTCAGCAAGTATTCTATTTGGAGTTGAAAGAAGATAATGATGTCAAGTAGTTTACAATAGTTTTTTAGTTTTCTTGTGGGTTTGTTTGTTTGTTTGTTTTGCAATTTTGTAATTTAAATTTAGCCTGGGAGTATGCATGTATGAATTCACTTCTAACTTTATAATTTGGCACCCTATCTAATTCATCCTTTGCTGACTAACATTTTCTTATGCTTTTAACCTTNAGTATGCATGTATGAATTCACTTCTAACTTTATAATTTGGCACCCTATCTAATTCATCCTTTCCTGACTAACATTTTCTTATGCTTTTAACCTTAAAAAATAGACCAACCTTAAAAAAGGAAAATAGACCAAACTTAGATTTCAAAAATCTGATTACTGAGTATCAGTTGTGTTTAAATAGCCAGAATGTAGACATTTTTAGAAAAATGATACATTGGAGAGTCTGGGGAAATAAAGGAAAAAATGTAAGAAAGGAATGAACTAAAAGACGGAAAAAAAGGAAAAAAAAATCTTAGTCATATTGTAATTATTTATAACCATTGGAAATAGCCCTACATTTTTTAACACTGAACTGGACTGTATGAAGTGTAATAGACATAAAATGCATACAATAGGTTTAAAATAACATATGACATGATATCCTTCTTAAGGAAAATATGGTCATGGTATAGAAAAATTTGCTGATACACTTTTGAGATGATAAACATGAAGATGTAGGCATGGACCGGAAAAAGATGGAAAGTAAGAACAAAATGAAAACTTTAATATAATTCTGAATTTTAAGGTGCTAAGCATAAAACAAGAGAATAAGAGAAGGAGAAGGACATGAGTAAGAGAGAAGAGGCTACCATGCTGAGCATGGCTACCATAAAGAGCAACGACACCAAAACAAACTACCAGGCAAGAGTAGCTAACATCTTTTTTTAATGGCTTGTTTTCTAGAACCCTCCTCTTTTACTGCAAAAACTAAATAAAGAATGCTACATAAACAACACCGTCATCATGCATGAGGATACACTTCCTATCTGCTTGGATTTAGATCAGAGAAAAGAGAATAACCAGGGTGAGTGAGACAAAGTACACCCAAGTCTTCAGGAAAAAAAGGAAAGCAGATCTGAAGGGGTCATGAGGATTTCAATCTTGAAGAGTTTGCAGAAGTTTGGTGAAAGTACTAAACACTCAGGTGTTTAGGTTGAGTTTATGATTTTTAAAAGGCGAGGAGTCTTCAACTGAAACCTAACTTAGAGAATACTATCATTAGGAGTAATAAACAGAGAAAGAGATAAGTTTAGCAAAGAAGAATGAGTCACCTGATGGTGTAAAATAACAATGTAAACTAAATAGTTGGGGAAAAAATTGCAACTACAGATGATGCATTAAAATATTATGACAATTTTTTCTGGATTTTTCTTTGTTTCTATTTTTATATGACTTTTACATGCCATATATTATCCTTCGGGAATGCTTGAATTTATGACACTTGAGAAATAAAACTCCTAGAGTTGCACTGCGTTGGTGAAATTTTGAGTACAAATTATATGAGCAAATTTTTAGAGGCTGTTACTGCTGACTAGCGTAACACTGTAGGAGGTTGGGGACAGGAGCAATATGTATATGGACAATCTCAAGATAATAGGTATCTCATGCAAGCTTATACGCTTTATTTCTCATTTTTTCTTATTTTATTATTATTATTTTGTTGGAAGTCAGCCATGAAAAACCACACCACAATAATAACCTTTATTCTTCTTGGACTCACCGATAATCCACAAT
This sequence comes from Ailurus styani, assembly GCA_002007465.1. NCBI lineage: Eukaryota > Metazoa > Chordata > Mammalia > Carnivora > Ailuridae > Ailurus > Ailurus styani. The sequence continues at coordinate 492,723 of LNAC01000236.1, forward strand.
TACAAGTTGTCATTTTTCTTCTCCTTTTTTTCACCTACATGTTGAGTGTCAGTGGGAATCTAACCATAATCACCCTCACCCTACTGGACTCTCATTTAAAGACACCCATGTATTTCTTCCTTCGAAGTTTCTCATTTTTAGAAATCTCATTCACAACTGTCTGCATCCCCAAATTTCTTGTCAGTATGGCAACAGGTGATAAGACCATTTCTTATAATAGTTGTGCAACACAGCTGTTTTTTACTATTGTCTTGGGTGCAATTGAATTTTTTCTTCTGGCTGCCATGTCTTATGACCGCTATGTGGCCATCTGCAAACCCTTGCATTACACCACCATTATGAGTGACAGAGTCTGCAACATGTTGGTCTTTGCTTCATGGTTGGCTGGTTTTATAGTAATTGTTCCCCCACTCCTTGTGGGTCTCCAGCTAGATTTCTGTGCAGACAACACTATAGATCATTTCTTCTGTGATTTTTCTCCTATATTACAGCTCTCTTGCACAGACACGGATGTAATAGATTTAATGGCATTTATCTCAGCTATTTTGACCCTCCTGGTTACACTGGTATTAGTGATTCTCTCTTATGCAAACATCCTCAGGACTATATTGAAGATACCTTCTTCTCAACAGAGAAGAAAGCCTTTTCTACATGTTCTTCTCACATGGTAGTTGTGTGCATTTCGTATGGCAGCTGCATCTTCATGTATGTGAAACCCTCTGCGAAGGACAGAGTATCTTTAAATAAAGGGATAGCCCTGCTCAGTACCTCTGTTGCCCCCATGTTAAATCCCTTCATTTATACACTGAGAAACAAACAAGTGCAAGATGCTTTTAAGCACATGGTCAAAAAGATTGAGATTTTCTCAGTGAAGTGAGCCATTACTGAGGTTATGAGTAAAATAGAGCAGGAAGGGTAGAGTGCTTCATAGAACTCTTCAATGTTTATATTCAAAATAATAATAACTATTTTTCTTGCTAGAATTTTCTTTTTTAATATTTTTTTTACTTTCATTTATTTAATAGAGAGAGATCACAAGTAGGCAGAGAGGCAGGCAGAGAGAGAGGAGGAAGCAGGCTCTCCACTAAGCAGGGAGCCTGAGGTGGGCCTCGATCCCAGGACCCTGAGATTATGACCTGAGCTGAAGGCAGAGGCTTTAACCCACTGAGCCACCAGACACCCTTGCTAGAATTTTCATGGTGGCCTGACTAATCTCCAAAGCCTAATTCTCTCCCTTTATCTGTCCCTTATTTAGGCCAAAATAATTTGCCTTTTTATTGTGCTTTTATCTATTTTGTCTAAATATTCTCTCAGAGAAAGACAAAATTAGACTTTAATTTTTCCATGTTCCTTTCCACTGTTCTGGAATTCAGAGGTTCAATTTTACACATATTCTATATAGAGTTAATGCACCACCTAGATTTGTAAAATTAACTGAAAAGCACATATTTCTAGAAACCCACAAATTGTCACTGACTCAAGGCAAAATAAAAAATGAGAATTGGGGTGCCTGGGTGGCTCAGTGGGTTAAAGCCGCTGCCTTCGGCTCAGGTCATGATCCCAGGGTCCTGGGATCGAGGCCCACATCGGGCTCTCTGCTCGGCAGGGAGCCTGCTTCCTCCTCTCTCCTTGCCTGCCTCTCTGCCTACTTGTGATCTGACCTCTCTCTCTCTCTCTCTCTGTGTCAAATAAATAAATAAAAAATCTTTTAAAAAAAATGAGAATCGGGCGCCTGGGTGGCTCAGTGGGTTAAAGCCGCTGCCTTCGGCTCAGGTCATGATCCCAGGGTCCTGGGATCGAGGCCCACATCGGGCTCTCTGCTCGGCAGGGAGCCTGCTTCCTCCTCTCTCTCTGCCTGCCTCTCTGCCTACTTGTGATCTGACCTCTCTCTCTCTCTCTCTCTGTGTCAAATAAATAAATAAAAAATCTTTTAAAAAAAATGAGAATTGGGCGCCTGGGTGGCTCAGTGGGTTAAAGCCTCTGCTTTCGGCTCAGGTCATGATCTCAGGGTCCTGGG
>LNAC01000236.1:494870-509864 GCA_002007465.1 Ailurus styani
AAAAAAAAATGAGATTGACCTATAACTATCAGAGAAATTGAATTACTAGTCACTAGTCCTTAAATAATAGGGAATTTTTTTTGTTTCTGTAAATAGAGGTCATGGCAGTCATTTAAAATAATCAATTTGTGAATTTCTTTTGCTTATTATTATTATTATTTATCATATAATCTATCAGTAAAAAATTAAAACACAAAGTACTTGAATTTCACAGTATGTTTATTTGTTTATAAATTATATATTCACTATAGTATAGAATATTTAAACATGTTAATAGAAAAATAGAAATTAAGCAAAGACATTAGGCAAAAGAATCAATAGATTTTATAATACAACTTTATGATATAAATTAATTTTAATGTTAATAGTACAATGATAAGATTCAACTTGATAAAACATATATTATTGTACTTGAAAATATCAGCTTATTATGTGATAAATTATATGAAAGTCTTATTCTAAGCCTATCTGATCTTGATACTTAGAAGGGTCTTCATAGTTCAAAACTAATGCTTCACAATGCCTGCTGATCACATCAAAAGAAGTGAAAGTCACAATAATCATTCTTCAGTCCTTCTTGAATTTATTTTTGACATTGAATTACTACAATTCTGTCTGCTGTAATGTTAATCTGCTGCCTAAACTTTTATTTCTATATAAACATTTTAAAAATGCACAGAAAGTTTTTATTTAGAATATTTTAATAGAAATTATAATAATTCTAAGTTTTCCAAATGGGTGGATGAGCATTTTATAAATATTGAGAGCTTATATAATCTTCAGTAACAATAACCATGGCAATAATTTAAAGCAATTAATTTCTAAATTTCTTTTGCTGTTACAACTCTCTTTTGAAAACTGGTTACTTTTTCACATACTGTTAAAATTCCATGCATTAAGGATGGCACATGATGTGATGAGCACTCGGTGTTATACAGTCATTGAACATTACATCAGAAACTGATGATGTACTTACTGCATGTTGGCTAATTGAATTTAAATTAAAAAAAATAAAATATCAGGTGTTTTGGAACTAAGCGGTAGAGAAATATCTTCATGAAAGCATACTATGATGGGTATTTCTTATCATATAAAAGAGAAAATTAGAATATGTCTATTTGTAAAATGAATTCNAGTTCAAAACTAATGCTTCACAATGCCTGCTGATCACATCAAAAGAAGTGAAAGTCACAATAATCATTCTTCAGTCCTTCTTGAATTTATTTTTGACATTGAATTACTACAATTCTGTCTGCTGTAATGTTAATCTGCTGCCTAAACTTTTATTTCTATATAAACATTTTAAAAATGCACAGAAAGTTTTTATTTAGAATATTTTAATAGAAATTATAATAATTCTAAGTTTTCCAAATGGGTGGATGAGCATTTTATAAATATTGAGAGCTTATATAATCTTCAGTAACAATAACCATGGCAATAATTTAAAGCAATTAATTTCTAAATTTCTTTTGCTGTTACAACTCTCTTTTGAAAACTGGTTACTTTTTCACATACTGTTAAAATTCCATGCATTAAGGATGGCACATGATGTGATGAGCACTCGGTGTTATACAGTCATTGAACATTACATCAGAAACTGATGATGTACTTACTGCATGTTGGCTAATTGAATTTAAATTAAAAAAAATAAAATATCAGGTGTTTTGGAACTAAGCGGTAGAGAAATATCTTCATGAAAGCATACTATGATGGGTATTTCTTATCATATAAAAGAGAAAATTAGAATATGTCTATTTGTAAAATGAATTCCATATTTCTCTTAATATGTATTTAAGGAATACTTTGCCTGAGAAGTTCTGAGTCCTTGATACATTTTTTAAAAATATATCTTAACATACCATTATATGCTTCCTCCATTTTCCTCTCCTCCCTACTCCCTCAACCTCCTCCTCCTTCCTCTTCTGAACCTTCAAATGTAAAAACCATTCTTAGATGGAAGGCTGTACAAAAACAGCCTGTGGGTTTGTACTTCAGATTTTGTTTTGCTTGCCCATGGTCTAAATTATAGCAAAAGGCTAGAGATGGCCCTAAAGCCAGGATAAAGGCCTGCTTTCTTATCTGTTTTACTATTTCAAGGTGATGCGATCTACCTGTTATGTTCTATTAGTCCATAAACACACATCTAAAATTCAGTAACTCAGTATTTAGTGCCAATATTGTTTTGATTTAAACCAATAAATGGGCCATAACTTAAAACACAGTTGCATTTGGTGTTAATACCCAATTCAGCGTATGAATCTACCGTCACCCTCTAAAATTCATCTGGGGTAGTGCAGGCAAATATTTGAATTAAATGGGTACATGGAATGGATCACCATTCTTGCATCATTTTTTAAAGTATTTGGTGGTAGTAGCAAGCACTGCAGTTTTGCCAGGGAAAGATGCTTTGATTTATTATTTGTTAATAAGGGTGAACTCCATGGTTTCCTACTTGGTCCCGAGTATATCTGTTTTAGCAATATACCAGGATGATTTTTCACATGCAGTAGAATCACTGTAGATGAGACTAAGACCTAACTGCCACTTATCAATAAAGTTTATCCGCCCCTGTTATCTTCTACTCTAATAAGTATGTACCCTGACATTCTATCATCATTATAATTAAGATTAGCTCAGAGATGAGGTGAAACAATCCCCAAAAGTTCCAGATTTTACCCTTTTCAGTGGACAGTTTTCCTGACAAAAGAATTTACTCCTTTCAGGAAAACTGGAAGGAGATTAAGATATTAACATAAATGCATGACTCTTCTCCAAGAATAACTTCCTTCATGGGTTCCGGCTCTATGAACTCATTAAAGTCTTTATTTGGATAAGGAGTCTAACACCATTAGATGGTTATATTATCCTCCCTTTCACCCAGCCTAGTGTTCTTTCAATTATATAGGTCAAATAGGAACTTAATGGATTGTCTATTTCTTTTAGCCTTAGGAGCAACATGTCTTTTTCAAACTAAGGCATATCATGCAATTTTGATATCCAGTCTAACCCTACCAACTAATAAGTAACCGTACTCATGTTGCCAATGTCAGCTAAGTGCTATGACATGACCTCTGCCTTCCCATGGTCCCATCATTTCCAGTGAAATGAAGAAGCTCACTGTAACGAAATTATCTCCCATTTTCACTTCAGATGAGCAATTACAATACCTTTCAATGCTATTAATACCCCCCCGTAAATCAATATCTTGTACAAAGAATTTTCTTCTGGATTCTCACCAATTACAGAGTTAAGGGATATATAAATGGATTGCACATTAAAAAAACTGTTCCATATTTCTGTCACTGTACATCTTTGGATTTATTTTTCCAATATTTCAATTTTAATCAGGATAAATCATTCACAAATTCAAGTTGTTATTTAATTGAACAAAAAATTATAGCCATCATCAGAAGCTTGAATTCCTCTGTTAAATCCACAATCGCTACTCAGCCCTCACCCTGATCTGTGATGTGCTGGTAAACTAACTTTCTGAAAGTAAAAGCCTAATTTAGAACCAAAACAAATAAACAAACAAACAAACCCACAATCATTAAAAATATATCAGTAAATTCACCCTAATATAGAATTATATTTACTTTCTCTCTGATACACCCTCTGGTATATCACCCTTAGAATCTATTCTCACATATATTCCCCCAGGGTTTTTGTCAATATAAGTTGGTGAATTATTGCTATGGTCATAATATGTATCCCAAAATTCATATTTTGAAATTCTAACTCCCAAAGGTGATGGTATTAGGAGATAGGGCCTTTGGGAGGTAGTTAGATCATGAGGGTGAAGCCCACTTATAGGATTAGTGCTCTTATAGAAAGGACCCCAGAGAATTCTTATAGGAAGGACCCCGTCCGCCATGTACACATACAATGAGAAAACAGCAAACTGGAAGAAGGCCGTTATCTGACCACACTGACACTCTGATGTCAGTTTTCCATGCTCCAGAACTGTGTGAAATACATTTATTTGTATGTATGACACATAGTCTTTTGATACTTCGTTATAGTAGTTCAAATGGACTAGAACAATGACTATAATAACTTTCGGTATGTAAGTTTTCTCTTTTGAGGTTTGGATGTGAGCCTATCATGTTAAGCATGACTATTTTGGTAGACATGGGTCAAAAGAACACCTGGAATTCACTTTAAAGTTAGCTGTCACGTCTCTGGTCATTAGTATTTTAAACAAGCAGCATCAATATGATGTAAAAGAAATGAGGGGGAAAAAGAGGATAGCTTTTCCTGGCAGTGAATTCATGTGATTTCTATTTGGGACGATCAGAAATATATCAAATATCTCAATGAATACATTCTGATTTTCTCCTAACCCCATTCCCTTATTTCCAATCTATGAACTTTCACAATAGAGATCTGTTAAGGATGTAATTTCAACCGATGTTGCTATTTTTAACAGACTTCAAGATCAGAGCCTATCTATGGTGGCTACAACTAATAATGCTTTATGGCATATTTGAATGTTGCTAAGAGAATGAATTTTAAAAGTTCTCATCACAAGAAAAGAATGTAACCATGGATGGCGACAGATGGTAACTAGACTTATTGTGGTGATGATTTTGCAGTGTATATAAATATCAAATCATTATGTTGTACACCTGAAACTAATACAGTGTTATATGTCAATTACACCCAAATTGAAAAAAAAATCAGCCCTTACCTTTGTTTTCAGCAACAACTGACATAAAGCTGTAAGAGATAATATATTTCTTGAGAGTAGTAATGGGATCTCCACGGTTTGCTAACTATAAATCAAGCTAAGAATTTAAAGCCATAAACTTGTCATTTTCTTTCTCTCAATATAGTTAGACATAACATTATTACCTTGTAGCACAATAGTGAATATATTTCACATGCTTATCATATTGCTCTGTATCGTCTCCATTTACTTTGAAAAAAGTTATCCTTTAATTCAAGCTTCTTTCTTTTTTAAAAGATTTTACTTATTTATTTGAGAGAGAGAGAGAGCACAAGCAGGGAGAAGGAAAAATGGAGAGGGAGAAGTAGACTGCCAGCTTAGCAGGGAGCCCAATGCTGGGCTCCATCCCAGGACTCTGGGATCATGACTTGAGCCAAACACAGATGCTTAACTGACTGAGCCACCCAGGTGCCCCAATACAAGCTTCTTTCTAAATGATAATCTAAGTAATTCATCAATACTTGATGCCACAGATTCCTGATATCTTATCTTTTTATGGTCATAGTACTGTCTCCAAACACTTCAAGTTCAGGTAACTAATTAAAATAAAAACCCTCCTGAAGAGTGTATTTCATGCAACCACCTGTGCTGTCATGACTGTTCAGTGCCAATTTTCCAGAGACTGACTATTAACTCTTGCTCTGGATTACTTTTGCAATTGTTTTTATAACATTCAGCCATGAAGATAGAGATCATTTGTCCTTCAAGACAAGAAGGCAGGTTTTTTCCAGACTAGAAGTAAGATAATGTCCTGCACTGTGGGAAGACTGGGAAGGTTTGCTGCCAGCCTCTTTAAAATATTGAGATTTTTCTAAGCAAGGGTTTCTCAATTGTGATACAGACCTATTGTAGGTGCACCGTCCACGTGAGTCATCTCTGTATAGCCCCTTGTGGGGTCTGGGAGGCAAAGGGAACTGTGGCAAACATGAGGCTTATGCCACCAGCCATGCTGTAAATAGTAATGCTTATTGTCAGGAGTCTTGTGCTTTCTGCCAGAACCTATGAAATTATGGCTGGCTGATCTATTATATCCTTCCCAGTTCTTGACAGTTTTGTTGAAGAAGATAAATTGCTGGAAAAGATATAGTTTTCTGGAAGAGTACAGGAGACTTCCACGGGCAAGATTAGGAATATGAAATATTCCTCATCCAATTGTAAATTCTCTAGCATAGGTGGTAAGTGAGGAGGTATGACCTTCCTACCTTTTAATGAGCCTGAGGGTCAGGAGATAGGATTGAAACTGGCTACTGTTAAGTGAAATTTGGCAGTCTTGAAAGGTTATATAGTGTATGATTGAACTTATATGCTATTCTGGATGAGGCAAATTTATAGAGGAAGTAAACAGAGCAGTCATTGCCAGGACTTGGGAGCTAGAGGATTGAACAGTTGAAGCACAGTTGATTTTTTTAGGGTAGTAAAGCAATTGCATATGACACTATAAAGATGGGTATATTACACTACAGTTATCAAAACAAGTAGAGTTTTACAACACAAAGGATAACTCTAATGTGTACAAATTAAAAAAAATAAATCCAGGATCTTAAAATGGAATGCAGAAGGATTTAAGAGTATTAAGAATGTATGAAACAGGGCGCCTGGGTGGCTCGGTGGGTTAAAGCCTCTGCTTTCGGCTCAGGTCATGATCTCAGAGTCCTGGGATCGAGGCCTGCATCGGGCTCTCTGCTCAGCAGGGAGCCTGCTTCCTCCTCTCCCTGTTTCTCTGCCTGCCTCTCTGCCTACTTGTAATCTGATCTCTCTCTGTGTCAAATAAATAAATAAAATCTTAAAAAAAAAAGAATGTATGAAACAAACTTACTGAAGGTAACAGAGGAAAAGGTACTAAACTATGTGTGGAAATGAGAATTAGGAAGACTCAAGTTATAAGCCCTGTACTCTAATTGATAAAGTTACTCCCTACTGTACATTTTTATTGGAATTGAAAAAATTAAGTCATTGGCAGATGGTACAAGCCATTCTTTCACTGTTGGAGTGATACATATGAGCAAGAGGACAAAGGTAGAATGATTCATGTGATATTGGGTTAAAGTTGAAGATATTAGTATGAATTCATGAATAGCCTAACATAGATACAGAAGGATACATAGGCAAATGCACAATTGTGTATATATATCTGGGTAGGTAATCCCTTGTTCTGTCATCTGAAGGTATCCAGAACAAACATCCCTGGCAAATTCCAATAAAGGGTTTCTAGAAAATGCCTGACAGGTACTCCTCAAAACTGTCTAGATTATCAAAATGAGAAATATCTAAGAAACTGTCACAGCCTAAAGGAACTTAACAGTATAATACTAATAATTAATAATACCATCACAATACATTGTTTTATTATTGCTTTGACAAACTCAAATCAGTTTGGTTGGTATACATTCCAGTTCTTATCATGGCCACAAGGGTTCTAGTAGATTCAAGCTTAATTCTGGGTAAGTTTTATAAAATTGTCCTGGCCCCTCATATACCTGACTCCTCTAGATGAAAGGTCTGAATGTGAGAANGGTCTGAGTGTGAGAAGGGTATAACTGGAAACGAGATGAAATTATAGGTCTGGAAAGGACTACTCAGATTTTGTGGAGGTGGAGAGAGAGAGAAAAAAACCTGTTATCAGGCAAGAGGACACTTTAGACCCCAGAAGACTATTAATGATCTTTGTCACTAAGAACTGTCCCTGTCCCTGGAGCCTTCCTCCAAAAGACAAATATTTCAGTGCAAGAACTTTAAATTTACTTGACTGTTAGGTATGCCATCCTCCACCAGATGGTTCTGTGAGGATAACAGAGACAATAGGGGACCACTCCAGCACCTCCTAATAAACCCCACACACCTACCTTCACCCTCAGGCAAAATACATCTTTTCAAAATTTATTTTAATTCTGGTAAAATTAACATACAGTGAAACATTCATTTTAGGTGTACAATATAGTGATTCAACAATTGTATACATTCTTCAGTGTTCATCATGATAGGTGTACTCAATCTCCTTCACCTATTTCACTCCTCCCTCCACTCACCTCCCCTCTGATAACCATTTGTTTGTTCTCTGGAGTTAAGAGTCTACTTTCTGGTTTGTCTCTTTTTCTTTGTTTTGTTTCTTAAATTCCACATATGAGTGAAATCATATGGTATTTGTCTTTCTCTGACTGACTTATTTCACTTAGCATTATATCCTCTAGATCTATCCTTGTTGCAAATGACAAGATTTCATTCTTTTTTACGGCTGAGTACTATTCAATTGTATATGTACATACAATTAAAGATAGATGACAGATAGATAATGATAGATAGATAGATAGATAGATGATAGATAGATAGATAATTACATCTTCTTTATCCATTCATCTATCAATGGATACTTGGGTTGTGTTGCTTCCATAATTTGGCTATTTGTAAAAAGTGTTGCAGTAAACATAGTGAAAGATGTAAGCCGGATGATTCACAGACCTGTACCCCTGGGGCAAAGAATAAAAAAAAATTTTTTTAATTAATGTTTTTATATTCTTTGAGTAAGTATCCAGTAGCGGAATTACTGGGTCACATGGTGGTTCTAATTTTAATTTTTTGAGGAATTTCCACCACAGTGGCTTCCCTGGTTTGCATTCCCACCAACAGTGTACAAGGGTTCCTTTTTCTCCACATCCTCACCAATATATGTTCTTTCTTGTGTTTTTTATTTTAGTCAGGCAAAACACTTCCAAATGTCTTCCTCACTCCTATTTTAAGTCATAGAGTGGAGCAGACAAATGTCATATGGCTGATGGCTGGAACACATAGGACAGATTGGATTAAATATACTTAAATAGTCCCTCCAAAAACAAGTTATTGAATTGGGAGTCCTGGGAGCCAGCTGAAAGATATGTCGGAGGCATTACTAACCTGTAATCTGAATGATGCATGTTTAACTTGGCTGCCAACCTCCAAAATTGTAAATTTTTTCTAGGAGACCTCAGGCACTCTTGGGTTTGTCCTTGTGTGAGGGCTGGTCATTGGCTTGCATCCCTTTTGAAAACACAGTGACTAGCATCTTGGGAGTGATAAAAGAGACCTGTAGATTAATCAGAGAGGACGACAGAGGAACATACTTAGGTGAATTTGCAGCAGAAGCTAAGTTGGTTTATAAATGAGGGATGGATTTTGTGGGAGAAAATTCTGAAACATTTCTACATGTTGCAATAGGTTTTGTTCTGGACTCTTTATTCAAGAATATTTTATAACAGATTTGGCAGACTTATTCCCCTTAGAAGTATATTAAAAATATTGTCTTCCCATTCAATTTCTCCTCCATTCCCCTGTGGTTCTCCATCTTATTCCTTATGTTCCTCATATGAGTGAAACCATATGATAATTGTCTTTCTCTGCTTGACTTATTTCACTTAGCATAATCCCCTCCAGTTCCATCCATGTCAATGTAAATGGTTGGTATTCATCCTTTCTGATGGCTGAGTAATATTCCCTTGTATATATGAACACATCTGCTTTATCCATTCATCTGTTAAAGGGCATCTGGGCTCCTACCACATTTTGTCTACTGTGGACATTGCTTCTATGAACATTCAGGTGAGTGTTCTCCTTATTTTCACTACATCTGTATCTTTGGGATAAATACCTAGTAGTGCAATTGCTGGATCATAGGATAGTTCTATTTTTAACTTTTTGAGGAAACTCTATACTGTTTTCCAGAGTCACTGTACCAGCTTCCATTCCAACCAACCAGTGTAAGAGGGTTCCCCTTTTTCTACATCCTTGCCAACATTTGTTGTTTCCTGTTTTGTTAATTTTTGCCATTCTAACTGGTGTAAGGTGGTATCTCATTGTGGTTTTGATTGCTAACTGAACATAATAAAAAGAAAAGATACTACTTTCTAGTAGGGCAAAATTAGGCAGGTTTTTCTCTTTGAAAGACTGAGAATTTACTAATTTAAGGATTCCTCAGCTTTAGATGTAAGGGCACTGTGTAACACAATCCCCATTAGGGCCCTTCCCTGCAGAGAAAGGGAACTGAGGAGAACATGAAGCTTCTGCTTCCTTCTTTATAATTAATAATTAAGCTTTCTGTCACTGACCCAATAGGCTATCTCTCTGTCGGTATCTGTGAAATGATGGGGGGCCAACCTGTCAGACTCTAGGTAAAAGATCAAGTTTTGATTAATACCATAGATTTGGTGGAGTTTAAGAAAGACAAATACTGTAGCTCTTTAAGCAACAATAACTGTATTTTATCTTATTTAAATATTCAGTCTGGTACATTGAAACTCCTCCATGAAGTCACTGTGCTTCTAAGCTAATGCAGTGGTGTCAGGAACCTGGGTGTACTCTCTCTTGTTGAATACCCAGTGTATTCCTAGTATGATTGCTCATATCCATGGCTCCAAATGGCTTGCCTTCCCATGTGCTGATATCACAATGAGAGGGGGTAAAGAGGAAAAGAAGGGCAAAACTTTTTCATTAAAGGATAATCCATGGAAATTGCACATCTCCACTTATAATCTTTGCTCACAATTTAGTCACAACACTTTGCAAGGAAGGCTAGCTATAGACATAGATAAATATTCCACTAATACAGAGGAAGTGAAGAATGCTTGGGTGTTATGAAATATCAGTTTAAGATCTACTAGATCATTTTGCAAAGACTTTTGGAGGAAAGACTAAATTCAGAGTAGAAACAAAATAGCATATAATACATAAAATTTTAACTATTTCAACTACAATTTTTTTCTATGACTGGCTGATAAATTCTCCAACTAATACTGTCACTTGTTATTACCAACTAAAATAATCTCTTCTTTTAAAACTTCCAATTTCTTATCTACATATTTGGGATATCAAAACACATCTGTGTGGAAGGGCACACACAGATTAGGGACATCTATACTGAAAGCTTTGGAGACATAGCTAAAAGTAGTTTTGAAAAAATATATATAATTTATTTTTTAAGTACTTTGTGCCTGGGGAGAACTCATGTATAATGTATAAATTTGTAACCCTTTGGGGATGGTGTTCTTGGATCTCACATCCTCTGGGAACTCTTCATAATCTTTAGATGTTTTCTTTCAGGGCCCAGAAAGCATAAATACTCAATGGGATCAAATGTTGATGAATTTTATATGGCACTGTGAATAATACTAAGAAAAGCATTCAATACATAAATAAGTAAATTGTAGTAATGGGGAAATTTAATATACTAATCGATAAATCTGGAAAAAAAGCCCTAAAACCATTTACAAAGTTGCTATGAATAGATAAGAAAAATAATCATAGATGGTGGGGTAGAGGGAGATTCCTTCAGAGAGGAATGGAATGTCAGTGTGGTTTGTTCGGCTTGATGATAAGAGATTTAAATATTAAAGCAGAGATACTTTGAATAAGTCTGTTTAATGTCTTCCCAAAAAAGTGTTTAATTTTTAAGTGTTTTTGGTAGGCTGACTTAAGACTCAAAGGGGTGAAAAGAATTGGTATATCTGAACTTTAAAGGCCATATTTCCATTAAATATGTTTTAACCCATTTTCTCCTATGTTTACTATTATGGTATTAACCCTACTTTTTCTAACCTTTAAATTGTGATTTAAGAAAAACCATGAAAAAAGAGAGAATACAATGAAAATTAAGTATTAAAAAACATTACTTTTTAAAAATTTCACTAATACAATATCTTAACTAGGTCAGACTTCTAACGGTTTTATAATATGATCTTGCTAACTTTTGTACAATGCATGTTGGGCAGATGGTTGGTGTGTGTATCTGTTGAAGTCAGGCAAAGAAATAACCTGACATAGTAAAACTGTGTTTTAGGTGTTTCAGGTATAAGCATTCCTACAGTTGTTGCCATTGGAGTAATTTGTGTAAATGAAGAAAAATTTATAATTCACTGCTTTAAATTATGTGAATGTAAAAGGAATATGGAGGAAAAACAACAGTCCTTTCTTCTATTCACTCAATTATTAACATGACTGGCAATAGGTCTTATTTTTTATCTTAGAATCCTCCTATAAATACCTCCAGGTATAACTGGAAAAAAATTTTATTTGTACTTGTATGTTTATTTTTATTTATATGTCTTTGAAATAATAATGTGTGTTTCAGAGACTGGAAAAAATTATACTGAAATTCTCAAAACAGAAAATATTTTCTATCTGGGGCCCATTACTAAATCTTAATTATTTTACGTGTTTGATATGAAGATACCGAGGAAAGAAATCTTCCTTAGAATCATTAATTTTAAAAAAAAAGCATTATAAGTTGCCCTATAATCATTGGTAGAGATTGTACTTTTCAGAGGACAGCTTAGGAAAAAATCCTCTTTCAAACTTAATCCTGATCTCCAATTTGATAGCTGTACAAACCAGAACAATCTGATTGTCTCACTTAATATATTCATGTGTTGTGATAACCATAGTTATCTATAGTTAATATTTATTTAATTACTTGTTAGCCAAATATTTGAATATCCTTATGATAGAGAAATACATGTCTTCTGAAATTTTGTCAACACTATTTTGCGATTCACTGTGTTTGAAACTTACCCAATACTCTTCATCTCTTTTAGGCCATGCTGACCTCAAACTGTTCAGCTTTTTGGTCTGTATTTTAGACAAAGAATAAATGGTAAGTGTAAAGCATAGAAGCAGAAGGAGAGAAATTTTAACATTTTCTTATAATTTTTTTTACTAATGCTTACTAATTTACATTTATTAATTTTAAGATTATTACTAATTTAAGTTTTAATTTTCTTTTAATTTTTACTGGCTAATTTACTTCCTTTAATTTTTTCCCATAAACTCACTAGTCTATTTCCTTTTTTTTTTAAAGATTTATTTTTTTATTTGAGAGAGAAAAAGAGACAGAGAGCAGGGGAAGGGCAGAGGGAGAGTAAGAGAAGCAGACTCCATGTTGAGCATGAAGTAGGACTTAATCCAGGATCCTGAAATCATGAACTGCGCCAAAATCAAGAGTCTGCCATTTATCTGATTCAGGCACCCCTCACTATCCTATTTCTAAAAACCATAACATCCATAGGTTTCCATAAAGCTTTGTCTTTATCTTCCTACCTGCTCAAACAATTTCCAGAAACCATATATATGTATTCTATCTGCTTATATATCCATTACTCTCATTTTTAATTTTTTTCATTTCTCAGTATCATAACTTTTAGAGGAAAACTGTACATTTTTTTATTACACACACCAAAATAACAAGATTGCTCCTACTGATTTTGTTTGAGAGTACAAAATGGGAAGAGTAGGGATGATAACAGAGATTGATGGGATGGAAATACGACTAAGGACAGAAAGTAAAATTATTCATGATATTTCATTTTAACTTCTCTAAAATTGTATCTCATTAACCATGAAAAAAATGAAAGAAGAATCAGGCACTTGAATTTGATTAGTTGAGTAAAATGGTAAAGTTATAGTAATCCTGTTTATTGACATGATCAGGTGTATGTGCGTATTTTATGAAAACCATTTTCTGATGTACTTTTAATGACAATAATCACTTTGATTCTAGAATGAAAATCTCTTAATTGAATAGGAAATGGGATCCATCTCAACCCTTGCATGAAATCAAGAGAGAAGAAAAATTTTTCTATGCTTTAAAACCCACTCTAATTTCCCTCTGATATTTCCTCTTATATAAATATATTCAACAATTGCTATCATCACATAAGTTATTCTCTGGTAGAACTGCATTAAAGATGAAATTCTCTGTCCAGATACTCTGGAAATGCAAACTATAGTTCTTCCTAGCATATTCATCTTCAAAACATGAATGAGCATTGTGTTATTGTATCTGAAATACCACTTTGCTAACTTTAAAAACTTAAATCACTGTTATTTTTCCATTGGGATCATCAATTTCATTCTTCCTTTCTTTTCTATTTAGACCTGCCAAAGTAGAGGACAGTAATGGGAAACCACACACAAGCCATAGTGTTTATCCTGGCAGGTTTGACTGATGACTCACAGTTGAAAGTTGTGTTATTTGTCTTCCTGCTTCTCACCTACTTGCTGAGTGTCACTGGCAATCTGACCATCATCACACTTACCCTGGTGGATAGTCACCTCAAGACCCCCATGTATTTTTTCCTTCGGAATTTTTCCTTCTTAGAAATTTCCTACACTACTACATGCATCCCTAAATTGTTGGTTACTATGGCAACTGGAGACAAAACCATTTCCTTTAATTGTTGTGCAACTCAAGTGTTTTTTGCCTTCCTTTTTGGTGCATCTGAATTTTACTTGCTGGCTGCTATGTCCTATGACTGCTATGTTGCCATCTGTAAGCCCCTGCATTACACAACCATCATGAGCAGTAAGATCTGCATACAACTTGTATCCTGTTGTTGGCTTGCTGGGGTTTTTGTCATCTTTCCACCTCTCCTCCTAGGCCTAAATCTTGACTTCTGTGCCTCCAAAATTGTTGATCATTTCTACTGTGATACAACTCCCCTCATGCAGATCTCCTGCTCAGACACACAGCTCTTAGAGACAATGGGATACATCTCTGCTTTGGTGACACTCATAGCCACATTGATAATGGTGATAATATCATATACCTATATTGCATTAACAATTCTAAAAATCCCTTCAAGTAATCAGAGGAAAAAAGCTTTTTCAACGTGTTCTTCTCACATGATTGTGATATCCCTTTCTTATGGCAGCTGCATCTTCATGTATGTGAAGCCATCAGTCAAGCAAAGAATATCTTTTTCCAAGGGAATTGCAGTGCTCAATACTTCCGTGGCTCCCCTATTGAATCCTTTCATCTACACTTTGAGGAACCAGCAGGTGAAGAAAGCCTTCATAAATATGGTACACAAAATTGTTCCCTTTTCAAACAAATGAGTGTCCTAGTGCATAATACATACTGGAAATGAACAAAGAAGTCTTATATAATACCAGTGTATTCAATAGTAGCTTTCAGTACATAGTTTCCTCTTTTTTTCCCCTTTATCCCTGTGAGACTTATCTTAATCTCTTTCAAGCTTTATTCATATAAACCTTTGCTCCACAGAAGTTAATGTACCTACATTCTTCATTAGATATATCTTTTTTCTCATCTCACTTCCTTTTCCTCTACATATAGTAAAGAAATCAAGCAACATTTTTCAATCTGTCTCTTCTGTCTTTAATTCCCAAATAGTCAAGACTATAAAATGTTGTTTAATTTGAATTATACTTAATATAACACACAATTCAAAGGTTATTACTATCCTTTTTTTTTTTTTTTTTTTTTTTTTTTTTTTTTTTTTTTT
>LNAC01000236.1:509870-533834 GCA_002007465.1 Ailurus styani
TTTATTTATTTCACAGCGGGAGAGAGATCACAAGGAGGCAGAGAGGCAGGCAGAGAGAGAGAGAGGGGGAAGCAGGCTCCCTGCCAAGCAGAGAGCCCGATGTGGGCCTCGATCCCAGGACCCTGAGATCATGACCTGGGCCGAAAGCAGAGGCTTTAACCCACTGAGCCACCCAGGCGCCCGGTTATTACTATCCTTATTTGTGATCAGGTTTACTTCCTTAAACACAGTGAATTTATTTACTTAATTACTCATTTAATTTACTTAAAGATATACTCACTTATATTTGTAAAATACAATTTGTTGGCAATAATTATGTTTAAAGTAATTATAATAAAGTTTTAACAGAGATTAGCCATAAGTGTTGGTGCTCATCTTTGAAATTGTTTGTCTATTAAAAATGTGATTGTTTTGCTAAAGTGTGTTCTATAGGAACTATTTACTTATAAGAAAACATGTTCGAATAATACATCTTAAGAAGCCAAATAAAATATAGGAAGGAGGAAGAATACATATAATATATAATCACCTGGACAATATTATATGATTTTGGAAATCTTATAGAATGAACTGCATCTTAAGAGATATTTGGGCCACAAATATGATTTCAAGAATGTTGTAATTATATATATGTGTGTGTGTATGTATATATGTGTTCTTGTGTGCCTGTATGAATATGTACAGATATGTCTATAGATATAGACATAGTTATATCTACATCTGTGTACATAGACATACATGTACATCCATATTGAGACAGTCTAATACAGTTGATCCCTGAACAGCATTACAGTTGGCACACTGCCCCTTGCAAAGTAAAATCTCTGTATAACTTTTTACTCTCTAAAAAGTTAACTATTAATAGACTACTGCTGACAAGAAGACTTACTGATAACATAACCAGTTTATTAACA
Source organism: Ailurus styani (assembly GCA_002007465.1). Classification (NCBI taxonomy): domain Eukaryota; kingdom Metazoa; phylum Chordata; class Mammalia; order Carnivora; family Ailuridae; genus Ailurus; species Ailurus styani. The sequence continues at coordinate 510,785 of LNAC01000236.1, forward strand.
CGTATTTTATATATGTATTATATCTTGTTTTCTTACAATAAAATAAGCTAGAGAAAAGCAAATGTTATTAAGAAAACCATAAGAAAAAATACATTTACAGTACTGTATGTATTTATCAAAAAATCTACATGTAAGTGAAACAGTGTGCATCAAACATGTATTGTACAAGGGTCAGCTATACAAGTATACCCTAAACTAAGACTGTATCAATATTCTGATTATTTTGATCCTATTAGTGTGCCAAATACAATGAGTTTGCTTAAAGCGTACTGTTCAGGGGATGGGGTCATTGGATGATGGGCATTAAGGATGTCACATGATGGGATGAGCACTGGGTATTATGGGAAACTGATGAATTATTGAAGACTACATCTGAAACTAGTGATGTACTATATCTCAGCTGATTGAATTTAAATTAAAAAAAAGATACTGTCCAAGTTAACCACTAATTTATTTTGGAGCTATTCTGAAAAAGCTTCGCATGTATTTTAAGATGTCTGTCACTTACAAGTTATTTATCACAGATTCTGTAAATCTTAATAAGGGTCTAGCACTTCTAAACTAAGACTTTCGCATTCCTACTTCTTCCCAACCCCAGAGGACAGTTGCACCACCTGCCTTCTCTGTTGTTTGTCTATGACATATCACGTTATATTATGTCTGCTAGAACTGCTGCATTTGGCCTCCGAATCCTGATTGCCCAGAGAGTTTACTACTGCTGGATTTTGCTTTCGTTTTTGTTTCTGTTCTTGTTAAATTGCTCTTTAACAAGTAATACAGCTTTTTAAATACAGGTACAACTTTTTTCTTGGGAGAGCTTCCACCTGAAATGCTGAAATCTTTACCAGAAATGCTTCCAACTTTGCTGCTCTAGTGATGTAGGCCGGACAACAAATATGATATAAAAATGAGATTTATATTTTGTTGACCACCCACTAAGTGCCTGCTCTGCCAGGTGTTCTATATAAATCACATAATTATGGAAACACTATTGTAATGTAATTATTATTAGCATTATGTATAGTAGCAAAAGAAAGCTCAGAGAGACTCAGATCATTTTGAAAGATACACAGCTAAAATGATTAGTGAAGATTTAAACTCAGGAAGGCTTAGTTTTCATTACTTCAACTGAAGATCTTATTATCTATTAAATATTTATCTTAAGCTTATTCTCCAGATATTATGGAACCATCTGGTGGATGTCTGGCATTTATTTCTTAACAAAATGAGTGTTCTGAATGGTGACTAAAAATGTATTAGTGGGATCACTTTTACTTTGCTTGCCATTATACTTCCCTAAAATTCCCCATTCTTGTGCTTAATATTTTCTTGTCTCAAAATGTATAAACTGTCCTGAGCCGTCTAAGTATTCAATTAAAATATCACCTTTCTGGGCCTCCTGGGTGACTCAGCTGGTTAAGCATCTGCCGTGGCTCAGGTCATGATCCTGGGGTCCTGGGATCAAGCCCCCCATCAAAGCTCTCATTGAATCCCCCATCGAGCCCCCCATCAAGCCCTGCATTGAGCCCTGGATCCAGCTCCCTGCTCAGCAGGGAAGCTGCTTCTCTATCTCCCTCTGCCTGCCACTCTCCCTGATTGTGTGCTCTCTCTCTCTCCCTCTCCGCTAAATAAATAAATAAAATCTTTTTTAAAAAATACATCTGTCTTAGACCATCACCTGTTTTTGCAAAGCAGACTAAATCATTCAACTTTCTGAGCAACTTCTGAGCAACTTCATCCTCAATACATTATTTTTTTAGTAACTCAATGGCATATATCTTTTTTAATAATGATTTTATTTATTTTATTTATTTATTTGACAGCAAGAGAGAGAGAGCATGAGCAGGGGAGCAGCAGGCAGATGGAGAGGGAGAAGCAGACTCCCCACCCAGTAGGGAGCCCGATACTGGACTCCATCCCAGGATACTGGGATCATGACCTGAGCCTAAGGTAGACAAGTGTCTGAGCCACCCAGTCACCCTCAATGGCATCTATCTTACAAAGATCATTTTAATTTGTTAGTAGATTTGTTCATAAAATTAGCTGTCTTTAATTAATTTTTCCAAAATAAATTCTAACAGGTATGGATTTCTTCATCTGATTATGCTCACAGTTTTTTGTTCTTTCATCAAATTAATCTTCCTAAATTTAAATAAAACCCTATGATTAAGAGATCCTTATATGTAACTTAAAAGAAACTTATGGAAACTACCATGCTTTGTCTCAGGAAACATATATCACAGTTTGGTCAGTTTAATCCCTTATTCTCTGAATAAAAATTTTTATTTGCATATCTCTTATTCTAAATTCAACACATTTTTATTCAGTTGAAAAATAATTTAAGGTTAAGTGTCTGAACATTAATGTATGAAAGGGTACAGATAATTTTCCCATAAAAAATAAGTCCTAGATAGACTCTGGTCTTTTTCTCAAAATCTCAAAAGTCATTTCCTAAATTTTAGAATATATTTCTCATCCTTAAGACTTCCTTTTCCCCAAAGATAGCATAATTGCAATATTCAGATTGTTTAACAAATTTCTACTTATTTCTTTCCATTGGTTTGTTATAATGTGAAATTTTTAGTTATAGGTGCCATCTTTTTAAATTTAATTTACTTAGATTATTTTTATATTTCATTTAGGATAGTATTTAATGAAAACTAAATTAAGTTTTCCACTGTGATCAGAATACTTGAAAGATTCTCTTCTTATAAGTGTCTTGTTGCTTGTTTTCCAATCTGAACTTAGCATCAAGCTTTGCCTACATTTAGCTATTATTGCTATCACTACTTTTTTACTTCACATTTTCTCCTCAACCTTCTCACTGGTCTCTAACCCATTTATCCATTAACTCTACTGTTTAAAACTCCATCTAATTCCAAAGTGTGTGTGTGTGTGTGTGTAGAATAGCTACAAATGTTCCAGTTTTTGACAAATGCCAAAATTTAGATTGAAGATGCTCAGAAAACACAAGCAGGAAAGAAACCCCAAACCAGGCATATATATATTTCTAAATTGATTAAAAACTAAGGCAACAAATAATCTTAGACAATGAGAGAAGTATATCATTTACATATAAACTAGAACAAGAATTAGGCCTGATCTCATCAGAAGCAATGTCAAGAAAAAGACAATAGGGTGACCATCTAGACTTTAAATACAGAAATGGATGTGAAATAATAAATTTCTCAAATAAACTAAAACTCAGACGGTATTTTGTCAATATATTTATCTCACAAGAAATGGTTTTTTTTATATTTTATTTATTTGTCAGAGAGAGAGAGCACAAAGCAGAGGAAGCTGCTGGCAGAAGGAGAAGCAGCTTCCCTGCTCATGGGACTCCATCCCATGACACTGGGATCATGACCTGAGCTGAAAGTAGATGCTTAATCCACTGAGGCACCCCAAGAATGCTTTTAGTATACTATTAGGCTAGAAGTCATAAATTAAATTTAAAACTTATAGACATGAGCCCATACTGACATAAATAAATGTAGGAGAAAGAACATTTGCTCCTTATGGAAGAATTCCAAAAATATACAGACATACTGATTTTTCCAGGAAGTAGAGTTTATTAACCTTCTACTTTCTTAGATGTGTGCTATTTTAGTGCCTTGCTTCCAAGAAGAAACTATAGACGGGAAAAACAGAGCTTTTTTTTTTTTAACTGCAAAACTTTATACAAGTTGTTAAGGAAAATATTAAAAGTTGTGAGGAATGTTGATATCATGTACTCCATATATGATGTGATGAGAAAGGGATTTATCATTCTTATATTCTTCTTCTAAATACGGGACCCTCATCTACTTCTTTAAAAAAGAGAGAGACAAATCCAAATTGAGAAACACTTTTAAAATTGCTTTGCAAGTACTCATTCAAACCAACAACAATAACAGCAAAAATAAGACAGAGAAATATCCTAAGACTTAAGTGAGAGGATGCAATATAGTATTCTAGATTAGAACCTATAATAAGAGCCTATAGTAGAGCCTATAATAAGAAAAGGAAATTAGTGAGAAAACTAATGAAGTACAAATTTAGAACTTTAGTTAATAGTCCTGTACCAAGACATGTTCTTTTTTTTTTTTACATGTCTTTTTATTTTGACAATAGTATGGGAGGTTTGGGTGAAGGGCAAAATAAATGAGATGGTTATTAACAAGTACAAATTTTCACTTATAAAATAAATAAGTCACAGAAATGAAAAGTACAGCATAGGGGCATAGTCAATGGTATTGTAATAACATGGTATGATGACAGATGGTGACAACACTTAATCATGGTGAGCTTTGAATAATGTATGGAATTGACAAAACACTATGTTGTACACCTGAAATTAACATAACATTGCATGTCAACACAATTCAGTAACAAAATTAAAAATAAATAAATACATTTTAAATGACATACTGATAATAAAATATATTTATATTAGCAAAAACTGGGTAAAACTTTCACAAAAGAAAGAGTTTATTGAGAAAGAAGCCACCCCTAAAACAGAAAAAAAAAAAGCAGAACAGAAAACAATTTGTGTCATTAGAGAGCAAAAATAGGCAGGATTTAGAAAGCTGTGGTCTTTGAGAAAATTATACAGACTGAGAGGATGCCACACATTCTATAATTTTTCTATTAGCTTCTTGCTCTTTCTTATATAATGAATGGTAAATATATCATGAATGGTAAATTTCCCAGCAAAAAATGGCAGGCATTGGTCTCTTCTCTCACATGAGGTCAGAGAGAAATAAATTGGAATCCACATCTGTCAATGCCAACCAGGGCTTATGTTGGATAGAAAAGATCCTGTATAAAAGGGAATTGAAGATGAATGAGCCTGAATTTTTTAGATTAACATATAACGTATTATTTGCTCCAGGGGTACAGGTCTGTGATTCATCAGTCTTACACAATTCACAGCACTCACCATAGTACGTACCCTCCCTAATGTCCATCACCCAGCATCCCCATCCTTCCCATCCCCCTCCCCTCCAGCAAGCCTTAGTTTGTTTCCTGAGATTAAGAGTCTCTTATGGTTTGTCTCCCTCTCTATTTCATCTTGTTTCATTTTTCCCTCCTTTCCCCTATGATCCTCTGTCTTGTTTCTCAAATTCCTCATATTAGTGAGATCATATGATAATTGTCTTTCTCTGATTGACTTATTTCACTTAGCATAAAAGTCTCTAGTTCCATCCACGTCATTGCAAATGGCAAGATTTCATTTTTTGATGGCTCCATAATAGTCCAGTTTGTGTGTGTGTGTCTGTGTGTGTGTGTGTGTATGTCTGTGTGTGTATGTATAATCACATCTTCTTTATCCATTCATCTGTTGGTGGACATCTAGGCTCTTTCCATTATTTGAACCTGACATTTTGTAGTGTCTTTTTTTCTAATCACACTTTGTAAATCTTAAGTGGCAAGCAATAGAAGCCTGAGACCACGAGTACAAAGCCACAGATAACTGAAGAAGAATCCAAGAAGAAATTCCTGCTGTCTCCTAGTCTCTGCAGACAAATATTTGACATTTATGATTTGTCAAAATGGAGGAGCCTGGGTCAATACCACCACACCTAAGAAAAAGCACAATGAACTTATCATTTCTCAAGAAGCATGGAACAGAGATTAGAATAATCTCTTTCCTTGTTTTGGTCAAGGTTGCCTATTTTTAATGTGTGCCAGTATGAATAAAATCCTTCCTGTAGAAATAAATCATCATCCATGCTATTAACATTTCAATATGTTAACTTTGAGGCTAACTATGTTAGGCTTTGAGTATACAATAAAAATTCACAAGCATATCAGAGGGAGATTCAAATGACCAAAACCATGAACATAAGAGAATATATATATAGGAATATATATATATATATGCACACACACACATATATATATAAGGATATATATATATTTAGCACATAGTCTGCAAAATAGCTAGAACTAATACTTTCATTAAAGAGCTAAGAAAACAAATTAAGTAATTGGTATTGGGAGTTTAAGAAATACTTATGCAGCAACCTATAGATTCAATCTCTATGAAAATGCAATCCCTATCAAAATACCAATAGCTTTTTGACAGACTAGAACAAATAATTCTAAAATTTCTATAGAATCACAACAAACTCCAAAAAGTTAAATCAGTCTTCAGAAAGAAGAACAAAGTTGGAGTTATCACAAATCTAGATTTCAAGATATACTACAAAGTTACAGGAATCATAACAGCATGATACAGGCACAGAAATAGACACGTAGATCAATAGAACCAGTTAGAGAGCTTAGAAATATATCCACACTTATACTTACAATTAATCTATGACAAAGAAGGCAAAATATACAATATATACAATGGGGGAAAGAGTATCTTTTCAATGAATGATGTTGGGCAAACAGGACAGCTACATGCCAAAGAATGAAGCTGGACAACTTACACTATACCCAAAAATAATATCAAAATGAGAAAGGGGAGGAGGGGGAAAAGATTCTCAACATGGGTTAAGGATCTAGTTGTGTGAGCTGAAACCATAAAAACTCCTGAAAGAAAACAGAGGCAGTGATCTCTTGGGCAGGGAAACAAAAGCCAAAATAAACTATTTGGACTACACCAAAATAAAAATCTTTGCACAGCAAAGTAAAACATCAACAAAAAAAAAAAGGACAACCTATAAACAGAAGGAGAAACTTGCAAAGGATATATCCAATAAGTTGTTAATAACCCCAATATGTACAGAATCCATAAACTTAACACCAAAAAAATAAAATTTGACTTAAAAGTGGGCAGACAACATGCATAGATATAGGAAACAATTTTGATAATAATAAGGATTTGGTAGAATATGAGAAAGACAAATATCACAATGATTTAAACAAAAATACTATATTTTTATCCCATTTAAATGTTCAGGCTGGGATGTTGAAACTCCTCCGTGAGGTCTCTGTGTTTCTAAGCCGGTAGGACCAGCAATGGTGTCAAGAACCTGGGTGTGCTCTCTCTTGTTGAGTGGCCAGTGTATTTCTAGTGTGATTGCTTATACTCATGGCTCTAAATGGCTTGTATCCCATCTGCATCGCAAAACTAAGAGGGGGTAGAGAGCAAGAGGAGGGCAAACCTCTTTTATCAAAGCATAATCCATAGAAATTGCACATCTCTTACATCCTTTGTTTATAATTTAGTCACATGGTCACATCGAGTTGCAAGGAAGGCTAGCTATAGGCATAGATAAATATTCCATTAACACATAGGAAGTGGAGAATGCTTGAGTATTAAGAAGTATCCACTAGTTTAAGATCCACTAGATTATATCACAAAGTTTATCTGGAAAAAGCTTTCAGAAAAGGAACTGAGGTCATGCATAAAAGGAAACTTAGGTGTATCTACAAGGTTAATGGTGATTTATTTAACTTGAGGCAGTGCTTTCTATGATAGGTTCATAAATTCTCCAACTAATATTGTCATTTTCATTACCAACAGAAATACATTTTTTCCTGTTTTTAAATCCTTATCTATGTATTTGAATTCAAAACATGACTATGCAGAAGAACAGTCACATATTAGGGAAATCTAAACTGAATTCTCAGTAGACACAGTTAAAAGCAGTTTTTCAGGGGTGCCTGGGTGTCTCAGTCAGTTGAGCAACTGACTTTTGATTTCAGATCAGGTCGTGATCTCAGGGTAGTGAGATCAAGCCCCATATCTGACTCACACTGGACTCTGCTTGTCCCTCCCCCTCTGCTCCTCACTCCTGCTTGTATTCTCTCTCTTATTCTCTCTTTTTCAAATAAATAAATAAATTGTTTTTTTAAGTAGGCTTTTTTAAATATTTAGTTTTATTTTTTTTAAGATTTTATTCATTTATTTGACAGAGAGGGAGAAAGTGAGAAAGGGAACACAGACAGGAGGAGTTCAAGAGGGAGAAGCAGGTTTCCCGCTGAGCAGGGAGCCCAATGCAGATCTGGGATCATGACCTGCGCCAGAGGCAGACACTTAACGACTGAGCCACCCATTTGCCCCAATACGGTGGCTGGGGAGAATTTGTAATAAATTATAAATATGTGATCCCTTGGGAATTGTGTTCTTGGATCTCCTGTCCTCCTGAGAATTCTTCAGTAATCTTTAGATATTTTCCTTCAGGGCCCAGAAAGCATAAATATTCCATGGGATCAAGTGTTCACTAATTTATATGTCATTGAAAATAATACATGGAAAAGTATTCAATACAAAAAAAAAGTAAATTGTAGCAATGGGGAAATTTAACATACTACTCTAAATATCTATCAAAAAAATGCTAATGAAACCATTTACAAAGTTGCCTTAAATACATAAAAGAAAAACAATCCTAGATTGTGAAGTGGAGGGAGACCCATTCAGAGAAGAATGGAATGTCAGTGTCGTCTGTTCAGCACGGTGATAAAAGATTTAAAGATTGTAGCAGAGATCATTTTATCTGAATAAATCTGTGTATTATCTTCTTTTGAAAAGGTGTTTGAGTTTTTAGGTCTTTGGCAAAATGATTTAAGATTCAAAAAAATGAAAAGAGGAGGTATGTCTAAAATATATTTTATTTATTTATTTTAAGATATTATTTATTTGACAGAGAGACACCGCAAGTGAGGGAACGCAAGCAGGGGCAGTGGGAAAGGGAGCAGCAGGCTTCCCGCAGAGCAGGGAGCCTGATGTGGGGCTTGAACCCTGGACCCGGGAATCATGACCTGGGCCGAAGGCAGACGCTTAAGGACTGAGCCACCCAGGCACCTATGGTATGTCTAAAATTTAAAAGCCATATTTCCTGTTAGCTATGTTTAACCCATGTTGTTCTGTTTTTACCATTAAAATATTTAATTTAAAATTTTTAAACTTTTAAATTTTGATTGTAGGGAAGCAGTGACAAGACAAATAGAATACAGTGAAAATTTGGTATTGAAAATTGTTTTTAAATTTCACCAATATTCACAATATCTAATGCAAGCAAGCATCATTGTACTCATAGGCCTGACTTCTAATGGTTTTGTAATATGAGCTTTGTTAATTTTTGCAGTGTGTGCTGGAGATAGTTGGTGTGTGTAAAGGTTAAAGGTGGACAAAGAAATCATTTGACATAGTAAAAATCTGATTTAGGTGTCATATATATATATATATATATATATATATATATACAGTTGTTTACATTGGGATATTTTGTGTAAATGAAGAAAAATTTATAATAGATTGCTTCACAATTATGTGAATGTAAAAGGAATGTCCAGGAAAAACAATAGTCCTTTCTTTATCATTTACATTATTAAGGTGATTTTAATAGAAGATCTCATAAATGCCTCTAGGTATAACTGGAAGCAACTTTTATTTGTCCTTATATATTTATTTTTATTTATGTATAAGCCTTTTATTTTTTAAAAGATTTTATTTATTTCTGAGAGAGAGAGAGCGTTTGTGAGTGAGAGAGAGACAAAGAGAACAGGAGCGGCATAGAGGGTCAGAGGCAAAGGGAGAAGCAGACTCCCCTGGTGACCAGGGAACCTGATGCAGAGCTTATTCCCAGGACCCTGGGATCATGAACTGAGTCAAAGGAAAACACTCAAGGACTGAGCCACCCAGGCACCCCTGTATATGCCTTTTAATAATAACTTATGTTTTGGGGGCACCTGGGTGTGTCAATCCTTGAGTGTCTGCCTTTGGCTCAGGTCATGATCCCAGGGTCCTGGGATCCAGCCCCATATTGGGCTCCCTGCTCAGTGGGGAGGCTACTTCTCCCTCTTCAGCTCCCACATCCTTGTGTTCCCTGTCTCACTATCTCTTTCTATCATAAATAAATAAATTCTTTAAAAAATAATAATAACATGTTTTTGCAGTTGAAAATAATTATCGTGGTGTCAAGACAGACAGTATTGTCTTATCTAGTGCCCAAAGCCAAACCTTAATTATTTTATTGTGCTTGATGAAGACACCAAGGAAGGAAATATTCCTTAGAGACACAATTTTTTTTTGAGAAATAGACTATAATCTGTCCTATAATTATTTTCACAAAATGTTTCATTTTGAAAGTGATGACTTGGATAATATACTCCTTCAAACTTAAACCTGATCTCCAACTGATCAGCCTAGCAAACCTGAACATATATGATTGCCTCAATGTATGCTTGGTGTTGAAAATAGTATCCTATAGTTAATATTTCTTTAATTATGAGTTAGCTGAATGTTGTTATGATAGGGAAATATATGCTGTTTAAAACTGGTGCCACCACTGTTCTGAGATACGTTGTGTGTTTGAAATGTACCAAATACTCTCACTCCCTATTTTCCTTAGACCATGCTGATCTCAAAATTGTTCACGTTTTCAGTCTGTGTTTTAGACAAAGAATAAAATAGTAAGTGTAAAGCACAGAAACAGATGGGGAGGAATTTTATTGGTGAACATTTTCTCCTTAAAATTTTTACTTACGAAGTTATATATTTTAGTTACCAATTTATTATTTTTTATTTTTAAAAAAATTTGTCTTAGTAATTTGCATATTTTAAATCTGTTAATTTTTTTCCTCGAACTAGCTATCCTGTCTCTTTAAACCCTTCTTTCCAAATAAAAAAAATTAAAAAAAAATAAAAACCCTTCTTTCCTTCTAGGTTTCTGTAAAACTTTGTCTTTATCTCTCCCTTCTCTTTACCTCTTAACACCTCAGACATTTTCCTGAACACTAATTTGGATATTTCTGTCTGCATCTCTATTGTTTTTTCTCATTTTCACCTTATTTTACTTGGTCTATTCTCAGAACCATAACATGCAGAGGAAAACTGAGTTTTTTGTTACACACACTGAAATTACCAGACTGTTTCCACTGATTTTGTTTCAGGATACAAACTGGGAAGGGGGGATAGTGAAGAAATGGAAACACTAATAAGGTTGGCAAATAAATATATTCCTAATGCCTCTAAGTCACTTATCTGAAATTATATTTCATTAACCATGAAAGTAAATGACACAAGAACAGGCATTTGAGTTGATTAGTTGAAAATGGTAAAGTTATGGTAGCCTGTTTATTGATGAAGGTGAGTGTGTGTGTGTGTGTGTGTGTGTGTGTGTGTGTGTGTGTGTCTGCTAAATGCAGTAAATGGGCTGTTGTACTTTTAATGACAGGTACTGCTTTGTTTCTAGTATGCATACCTTTTAATTTAACAAGAAATGGCATCCATTCCAATTCTTATGTAAATTCAAGAGAAGAAAAGCATTTTTCTATGTTTGAAATGACCCTCTAACTTCCATCTAATTTATTTCCTTAAAAAATCAACAATTTTTACCATTATATGGGTTACTCTGGTAGAATTAGAAACTGAAGATGGAATTATCTGTCCAGATACACTGGAAATGCAAACTATAGTTCTTCCTGGCATATTGGTCTTCAAAACCTGAATGAGCATTGTGTTACTCTATCTGAAATGTCGCTTGTTAACTTTATTTTAGACAATTAAATCACTTATTTTTCCACTGTTTTTGTCAATTTCTTTCTGTTTTTCTTTTCTGTTAAGAATTGGAAAAGTAGAGGACAGTAATGGGAAACCACACACAAGCCATAGTGTTTATCCTGGCAGGTTTGACTGATGACCCACAGTTGAAAGTTGTGTTATTTGTCTTCCTGCTTCTCACCTACTTGCTGAGTGTCACTGGCAATCTGACCATCATCACACTTACCCTGGTGGATAGTCACCTCAAGACCCCCATGTATTTTTTCCTTCGGAATTTTTCCTTCTTAGAAATTTCCTACACTACTACATGCATCCCTAAATTGTTGGTTACTATGGCAACTGGAGACAAAACCATTTCCTTTAATTGTTGTGCAACTCAAGTGTTTTTTGCCTTCCTTTTCGGTGCATCTGAATTTTACTTGCTGGCTGCTATGTCCTATGACCGCTATGTTGCCATCTGTAAGCCCCTGCATTACACAACCATCATGAGCAGTAAGATCTGCATACAACTTGTATCCTGTTGTTGGCTTGCTGGATTCTTTACCATCTTTGTACCTCTCCTCTTAGGCCTAAAACTTGACTTCTGTGCTTACAAAATTGTTGATCATTTCTACTGTGATACAACTCCCCTCATGCAGATCTCCTGCTCAGACACACAGCTCATTGAAACCATGGGATTCATTTCTGCATCGATGACACTCGTGGTCACGTTGGTAATGGTTATAATTTCATATACTTTTATTGCCATAACAATTCTAAAAATCCCTTCAACTAAACAGAAGAAAAAAGCTTTCTCAACGTGTTCTTCTCACATGATCGTAATATCCCTTTCTTATGGCAGCTGCATCTTCATGTATGTGAAGCCATCAGTCAAACAAAGAATATCTTTTTCCAAGGGAATTGCAGTGCTCAATACATCCGTGGCTCCCCTATTGAATCCTTTCATCTACACTTTAAGGAACCAGCAAGTGAAAAAAGCCTTCATGAACATGATACATAGGGTTGTTTCTTTCTCAAGCAAATGAATATCCTGTTGCATTTTATATAAAAGAAATTAACAAAGGAACTTCTAATAATATCAATGAATCCAGTAGTAGCTTCCAATACACATTTTCTTCTAGTTTGCTTTGTTTTTTTTGCTTTCACGTCTTTGATATTCATTTTTATCTCTTCTCAAGCTTCATTTGCACAAAAATCTTTGTTCCATAGAATTTGATTTTCTTTACGTCCTTCAAGAGATATTTTTTCCTCATCTCAGTTCCTTTACCTGTAAATATCTGAAAGAAATAGAGCTAAGCTTTCAATCTGTCTCTATTGTCTTTGAATTCTAATCAAGAATATAAAGTACTTTATTTTATATTTAATGTAGCATGCAATGTACAGGCTATTATAATTCTTTATTTATACCTAGTTACAACCTACTTAAAACAAACATTTACTTATATGTTTTATAATACTACTGAATTAATGATACAAACTATTTAACAAAATGAAAAGATAATTGTGACAGAATAACCATTAGTGTTGATGATCAAATTTAAAAATATTAGTTTATTTTGAAACGATTGTGGGGGCTCCTGAACAGCTCAGTCAGTTAAGCGTCCACCCTTGATTTTGGCTCAAGTCATGATCTCATGGGTCATGACATCAGTCCCCATGTCACACTCCATGCTTAGTGGGGAGTCTGCTTGAAGATTCTCTCCCTCTGCCCTTCCTACCATGCACTCCTGCTCTCTCATTTTCTCTAAAATAAATAAATCTTTAAAAAATAAATAAAATTTAAAAAAGATTGTGCATTAGACTATATCCCATTGAAACAAGTTGTTTAGTTTGTGTTAGAGAATTATGAGCAATTACAAATATTTCAATTAAACCTGACAAATAATATGCTAGCAATCACAAGAAATTATTGAATATACCTGCCTCATGAAGGGTGGAGCAGCATACTAATTTCAGCAAATACCTAAGCCTGGCTTGAAAACCATCCTAATATGCACATCAACTTCAGATGATTTCATTAATATAAATTTGTTGAAGAAATGATAAATTACTAATCACACATATTCTTGTATCTTTTGAAAGATGAAACTAAGGATAGCACTTTGTATCTCTCTTTTATTTAACTTTTCTATAATCATGTTTCTTCCCATACATGGTATAGATTTAGAAAAATATTATCTCACTTACTGAATTTAATATTAAATGATAACTAGGTAGATTGATACAATTAGCAAAAAGTTTGATAATGAAAATAATAATAAATGAATGAGTTTTTCTGTGTCAAGTAAAACTATAGAATAATATTCAGAATTCATAACTTAAATTCAGAAACTGGATTAAAAATGAAACATGAAAGTTTGGCATTAGAAAAACATGATTTAAAAATCTATTGTTGAGGGAAGCTTTTGGAAATGAGTTATAGGTGACACTGACATTTAGAATGTACTTTAGTCATTTCTTTTTCTTAAATATCAACGGAAGTTATAATTATAGTGATTTGTATGTCCTAATATTTTAAACTATTCATATAGTATGGAGTGAAATTAAAAATAATCAGGTAAATGTTATTTTGGCAAATAGGAACTATATAAATTTCAAAAGAATATCTCTCAGAACATGATAATAGCTAAGTTGATGTATTACATGATTTAGCTAACATTCAGAAAACTGAATGGGAAGAAATTTAAAAAATTTTAAATAAATGAAAATGAAACATTTTTTAAAATTTATATGATGCAGTGAAAGCAATACTTAGAAGGACACTTATAGCATCAAATGTATCTACTAGAAAAGAAGAAAAATCTATAATCAGTTATCTGTTTCCACTGTAGGATATGTCAATTAAAAGGTTAAAAATAAGGAAACCCTATGAACAATTCTAAAATTGGATAACCTAAATGAAAGTGACCATTCTTTGAAAGAAACAATCTGCCAAAACTCACATAAGAATAATCCAAAAAGGTTTATATCTATTAAAAATTCACATAATAATTATCTTCTAAAACAGGTAGCATCAAGTATTCCATGTTCATACTTTCTTAGAATACTGTTAAGATACCACCCAAAACAATTTACAGATTTAGTTCAATCTCTATCAAATTTTAATAGCATTACTTTTTTCAAAAATGGAAAACAAAGAAAAATTGGAAAAGTTGATTCTCAGATTCAAATAGCCCTGCAAGGAAACCTGAATATCGAAACCCATCCTGAAAAAGAAGGGAAAAGTAAGAAGACTCACATATCCCAGTATCAAAGCACACTACAAAGCCACAGTAATCAAAAGACATGTGATATTGGCAAAAGGACAGATATATAGAAACATGGAATAAAATTAAGAGTCCACAAATAAGCATATACATCTATCAATAATTTTTCCCTAGGGTACCAAGGTCATTCAGTGGAGAAAGAATAGCCTTTTCAACAAACAGTGCTGGCATAACTAGATAATCACATGTAAAAGAATAAAATTAGACTACAAAAATCACCTCAAAGTATAGCTATCTACTTAGATGTAAAAGAAGACTATCCAACTCTTTTAAAAAGGGTGGATATATGACCTTGGATTTGGACTTGGCAATGGATTTTTAGATATGGTATGAGCAACAAAAGGATTAAATTGGGCTTCACCAAAATTAAATGCTTTTGTTCATCTAAAGACATTATCAAGAAGTGAAAATAAAATCTAAAGAAAGGGAAAAAATATTTTCAAATTTTATATCTTAAAAAGCTCTAGTATCCAGAATATATGAAAAAATTATTACGAATCAGCAACAACACCATAAAGGAATAACCCAATTAGAAATGTGCAAGGATTTGGGGGCTCCTGGGTGGCTCAGTCATTGACGTCTCCAACTCTTGGTTTCAGCTCAAGTCATGCTCTCATGGGTCCTGAAATCAGCCCTGTGTCAGTCTCCACACTCAGTGAGGAGTCTGCTTGAAGATTCCTTCCCTCCGACCCTCTCAAGCTAGCACATCTTTGTGTGCAAGTGCACACATGCTCTCTTTCTCAAATAAATAAGTGAATCTTTTAAAAATGTGCAACCATTTGAATACAAATTTCTTGAAATGTCCAATGAGCACATGCAATGATGCTCAATATTATTAGGCATTAAGGCACTGCAAATCAATACCATGATATACCACTTCAAACCCATTAGGATGACTCTAATTTTTTAAATGTGGATGTGGAGTAATTGGAATGCGTTTATATTGTTAGTGGGAATGTAAAATTGGGTAGTCACTGTGGAAAAGTTTGGCACTGTATGTGGGCCAGGTGTTAAGGCCAGGATTGTGTTATGTTAAGAGGTAGATTCCACTGAAATCTGACTTACAGAATAGCAAAGGCTATCATAAAGAGTAATAGAGAAATATAGACTTTTTTAAAAAGATCTTATTTATTTATTTGTTTATTTGTTTGTTTGTTTGTTTGTTTATTTATTTATTTATTTATTTATTTGACAGAGAGAACAAGAGAGCACAAGCAGGGGGAGCAGTCAACGGAGAGAAAGAAGCAGGCTCCCCTCTGAGCAGGGAGCCCAATGTGGGACTCAGTCCCAGGACCCCGGGATAATGACCTGAGCCAAAGGCAGATGCTTAAACATCTGAGTCACCCAGGAACTCCAAAATATAGGCTTCTTTGGTTTCTTTCTCTATTTTTCTTTTTATATGGCACTAGTAATGCAATGTGTTATCCTTTTGTGAAGCTTAGATTAAAAGAAAACAAATTCAGAGAGTTTGATAGTTAGTAAATTTTTGAGTAAAAATTATATGAGTGAAGTTTTAGAGGACGTTACTACTGACTAATAGAATATTAAAAGAAGTTGGGTGTCCACAGCAATGTGTTTATGAGGATATTAAGAGAGTAGGTACCTCTGTAACCTTTCCTCTTTAATTCTCATTTTTTTACCTCTTCTCTTCTCATTTATCCCCCTTCTTCATAGAAATCAGCTGTGAGAAGCCACACAACAGTGACACCTTTTAATCTTCTTGGACTGACCAATGATCCACAATTACAGGTGATCCTGTTTCTCCTTTTTATTTTTGTCTTTACGTACACATTGAGCGTCACTGGGAATCCAACCATAATTACCCTCACCCTACTGGACTCTCATCCAAAGACGTCCATGGATTTCTTTTCCAAAATTTCTCATTTTTAGGAGTCTCCTTCACAGCTGTCTGCATCCCCAAATTTCTTGTCAGTATGGCAACAGATGATAAAGAAGTAGGGAAGCTGAAGGGACTCCATTTCAGAAAGACTCCATCTCTGCTGTTTTCTGCTAAGCCCCATCTACTCAGGTTCCATATATCACCTCTGAAAAAGCCAAGGAAGCTATGTTTCCACCTCAAGGGAGAAGAAGAAAATTCATCATTCTCTGAGTTTTTTCCTAGCCCCCAAACACTTGATAACCTCCAAGAAGAGCCAGATTCCAGACATGTTCCAGGATATTAGCTTCACACAAATTTAGCTGACACCAGCATCAAGACCCTTACCCTTGGTGATTTATAGAATAATACCTATTGTTTACCTGATACTCACTTTTCCCTGGATTCCTGGGGAAATGCGCACCCTAGACCATTTTCTGATATAAACCCCTAGCCCCCCAAAACAACAGAGACTCATTCTCCTTTCCTTTCCAAGTCTCCCAGACACGCTGTCTACTATTCTGTCTGTCATTTACACTATTCAGTAAACTCTGTTTCTACTTTCTCTGGCTCACATTGGAGTTCTATATTGTGGGAAGTCAAGGATCCTCTTGGCTGGTCCTGTGATACCCTCCCCTGGGTCCTCAGACCCAGTCTGCCTGAATCAATAAGACCATTTCTTACAACAGTTTTACAGCCCAATTGTTTTATAGTGGCGTGGGTGCAGACAAATTTTTTCTTCTGGTTCCTTAAACCAATGTTTATCTTTGGACTATTACTACACAGGCTCTGGGCAGACTTCCTTAAAGATCTGTGTACATAAACTATTTGAATAATGAGACCTTTATTGGTGAATAAAAGGTTTCAAATAAGTTTACTCTTTTAATGATCTAAACAATAATCTTGTTTTCAGAGGGGTTGAAATTCCTAATTATGAAGCTTTCAGAAGAAATGGAAAATAGAATTATAACAGTAGAACGTTAGAAAAAATATTTTGAATAGTCTTAGAAGATTCTCAGAAGCACTGAATGAAAGCAAGAGTAATCATACTTTCAGTAATAATTTTAAAAATGGCTTGCAAATTTGTATGTCAATGAGAATTCCCTGATGCCCATGAATTGCTACAAAAAGACCAAATACAAGGTCTTTTGTATATCAGATTCTAAAAACAGTCACCAACAATTGTGGTTAGATGCATTTACATAGGGCTTATAAATAGATGGACATAGTAACCTAATTACCCTGAAGAAAAGGAGTGAGATAGATGAAAGATATGCTTCTATCACTTCCCTAAACCAAAATCAAGGGTGGAATACCTACACAAAGGAAATGTGTCTTTCTTGGATGGAAGTTTGCTGAATCTTGGAATATGGAGATGTACACTATGGTTGCCAAAGGAATAGAGTCTGTGCATTTTTTTCTTCAGGTCTGAAGTAACATAATCTTGCTAGGTAGAAAACAAGCTCGAATTGAAAGGAAGAAAGATTTTGGCAAACAAACCTCATATCAGGTAATAATTTGACACTATGTTGTTATGAAAAACACTGAATTTATTTCACAACACTTTTAGAAAACAGATGGGTAACATAGGATATACTGGTTGTATTCCAGACATAGGAACGAAAGATACAGGAATTATAACTGTAATTCATGTTTATAAAACTACCGAGGTGATTCTGCACAAAACATTTCAACATTACTTAAATACCAGGTGTAAGTTCAAAATGCAATTCTGGTACACAGGTCCCTTCAACTTCTCTAGACTTGTTACCTCTACCTGTATAATACCATATTAAGTACTAGTTGAAACTTGAATTGTTCCTGATATTGTTCAAAACAAGCAATATCTTTTTCTGAGTGCTAAAAAGGCACCTGGATGGCTTAGTCAGTTAAGCATCCAACTCTCGGTTTTGGCTCAGATCATGATCTCAGGGACCTGAGATCAAGGCCCACATCAGATCTAGGCTCAGCAGGGAGTCCACTTCCCTTTCTCCTTGCTCCTCTCCCCACCCCGTTCTTGCACACACACACACTCGCTCTCTAAAAGAAATGAAAAAAAATCTTTTAAAAAATTATCTTACTTTATATATGGAAATTCTGAGACACAAAAATTTTATGTATTCTGTGAAGTACTCGATATTGTAAGGAAACTTTACTGAACGCAGGCCGAATATCTCAAAAATCCTGTATAAGCATTAGATATATTAATTTATCAAATGCATGTGGTTATACCACAGTCTTCTTTCCTTACGTATATTTTTAGTCTCAATATTACTTTCTCCTGAAAGGTCTCCCAGAACTCCAAAATTACTCAGAAGCTATACAATATGCCCCATAATATTTTAATATCCCTTTACTACAACACTAGTTTTACACTATGTAGTAATATTAGGGTTATGTGTTTGTCTCCTTTAAGTAAGGCAAGCTTCTTAAATGTAAGGATGGAGCACCTTGCAAGGCCTGAAATAAGGGAGATACATAACAGATGTTTAATTAACAAATGACATATAACAAATTATACTTATAAAAGGCATATTTTTTAAAAGTCATGGTTTCTAGAAGCTAATATACAATAAAGAAATGTTATTTAGAGCTTATGGTACAGATTTGAAGGAATGTTTTCATCAGGAAGAATAAAATGTGAAGGTGGAACTTAGCTGCAAGATTCTCCAAGAGAATGTTCTGTATGTGATAAGTAATGAGGCAAAAATAAAACAGGATCAGAAGAAATGAATGAGATCACCTGGGTGGCTCAGTCAGCTGAGCATCTGCCTTTGCCTCGGGTCATGATTCCGGGGTCCTGGGATCAAGCCCTGCCTCAGGCTCCCTGGGAGCCTGCTTCTTTCTCTCCCTCTGGCCCCCACCCTGCTTGTGCTCTCTATCTCAAATAAATAAAATCTTAAAAAAAGAAATGAATGACAAATTTTTTGTTTTTATACCAAGGTTGTGATTTGTAGCATTCATTACAAGTGTTTTTTTGAAAAACACATCTTTTGTAACATACCCCAGAAGACTTCTTTCACCTGTTGGTTCCTTAGGGTATAAATGAAGGGATTTAGTAAAGGGGTAACTGAGGTATACAGCAAAGCTACACCTTTGGATACAGTCACCCTTTCCTTGGCAGATGGTTTAATATACATAAAGATGCAGCTCCCATAAGTCATGGAGACAACAATCATATGGGAAGTACAGGTGGAAAAAGCTTTGGTCCTTTGCTGTGCCGAAGGGAATTTCATAATGGTCTTTATGATGCAAGTGTAGGAGAGAATCACTAACACCAATGTGACCACAAGGGTCACCACAGCAAAGATAAAAGACATTAATTCTAGGACACGTGTGTCTGTGCAAGATATCTGCAGGATAGGAGAAGTTTCACACATAAAGTGATCAATTATTTTGGAAGCACAGAAATCCAGCTTCAGTCCCATAAGCACTGGAGGAAAGATGATTAGGAATCCGGTTAGCCAAGAGGAAAGTACAAGCTGATAGCACACTCTGCTCTTCATGATGATTGGGTAATGCAAAGGTTTACAGATAGCAACATAGCGGTCATAGGACATGGCAGCCAAAAGGTAAAACTCTGTAACCCCCAGTAAAAGAATAAAAAATAATTGTGCTGCACAATTATTATATGAGATGGTTTTTTCTCTAGTCACAATGGTTTTCAAGTATCTGGGAATACATACTGTTGTGAATATGGTTTCTAAAAATGAGAAATGACGGAGAAAGAAATACATTGGTGTCTTGAGGCGAGGATCCAGCAGGGTGAGGAAGATAATGATTAAGTTCCCCATCACGCTCAAAGTGTAATTAAGAAAGAGAAACATGAAAACCACAATTTGCAATTGTGGGTCATCTGTCAGTCCTAGGAGAATGAACTCTATTTCCATTGACTGGTTTTTCATTTCTCTTGTATGAGCCTTAACAAATACACATAAGAAAATTAAACATACACACGAATATAATACACTGTAGTGTAATATAAACTATCCTATATATATACATATACACACACATTAACCTATGTATAAATATATAAAACCTAAATATGTATAAATAAGATTGTGTAGATAAATTAACTTAAATACATAGAAATTAACCTAAATATATATAAACTAAATAAGTATATATACTAACTATACATTTTAACTAAACAAATATATTAACCTAAATATTTATATATTTACCTAAAGCAAGAAAAATGTATATCTTCTCTAATCTATCTCTTTGGAAATGATTTCTCCAGTCTGAAATCCATGATGACACGTAATTACATGCTATGACAATTCTAATTTTTTTTCATCCTTTAGTTCTCATATTTTAATATTCCTCACAATTTTTTCTTTGGAAAGTGAATATTTTCTTTCGTTGTTATGCATTTTTTACCCATTCCTCCTTCGTGGACTCAACTCTGCATGAATAATTTAAATAAAAGAATATGAGTTATTTTACATGTATTGTTCTCTCTTTTATATTCCACCTGTGAAAATACACTATGTTGATCTGTGTTTTAGAATGTTTATCAGGGTGATTTTCAAAGTCAGGATTTACATTTATATTATTACTCCCGTGATAGTCAATGACTAAGCAGAATTGATTTCCATTAATTAGATAAAGTGAAATTTTTTCTGCACCGAGAGTACACAATTATTATTATGAATTTTCTTCACTTGGCCTTGCTATATTCAAATGGACAGTTGATTTTTCAGTATGTACATCAAATAGAACAAAGCAAAACATGACAAAAACAAACATCATATTTTAATAAAAATTAGTCTCTATTTTTTTAATTAATCTTTTAGAGGTATATTCCTACATGTATCTACATAATTTGGGTCACTTTTTTTTTTTACTTTACTCATATTCTTTGTAGAATTGTTGAATACTAATACTACAGAAATTATTGTAGAGAAGTGAAATCTGCCACCTCAAAATGTGTCTCTTTGGCATGGTCATTAATTTAAGTTGATTTTTTTTTTGAGAAATGGAAGACTCAGAATGTTTTTCTTTTTACGTCCTCCTCAACTGCCTAAAACAATTTAGATAAAGGACCTGCTCCAAAAAGGGAATTATCACAATAAACTACAGTGTAATATGAAGTAGCTGTGACAGAGAGGGAGGAACTTAGTAAAGTCTGTTTCTTAAAATTCTTCCGTATGTCCCATTGTTTCTGTGTGGCCCAGCAAACATTTGTTTCCCAAACTTTTACCTTTTTTTTTTTCCTTTGAATTCTCCTCCTTCTCTTTGAAGTCCCAGACCTCCACATACTTCTTTGCTCAGAATGGCATATAAGCCTCAATTGCCTGACTGCCTATTATTCTCATATTCTTATGGAGCCACCCTATATATATGCAATTAATTTCATTTTCTCCTGTTAATCTGTCTCATGTCAAAAGAATCTTAACTATTAGAGTAACATTTTTCCTCCTTAACGTTATACTAACCTGTTCTTTCTAAGAATTCTACTTATTTCTATGACATAGCAGTCCCTTTTATGTGAAACATGCTAGTCTATTTCATTATATACATTACCTGCAGACTTATAGAGGAAATGGTTTGCAAAAGCACTCTCTGTTATTTTTATTCTTTTGTGTTTGTCTTATTAATATTGCTGCTTATATATTATTTTTTCTTATTTGGGTAAAGATAAGCTGTTCCATGCTTAATGTGACTTTCTGAAACAGATTTTAGGGAATAGCTTTAATATTGTTCATGGCAAGTGAAGACTTGCCATCTTCGGCTTCTCTGGGGCCACAAAGTTTTATATAAAAATATATGTTTATGTCCTCGTTATAACTCCCACCTTGCTCTAGTTTTGATTTGAAAAGCAATGGTCCAGGAGTTAGTCATACAATTTCTGTTACCACGTGGATCTAACAGACTGTTCTAGAACCATGGTATTTCAGATTTTAGAAAAGAGATGCTCAGTATTTTTCCACATCGCTTTACTCAGGACAATACTTAATTGATGAAGAGGATCAGAGAAAATCAAAGTTAGATATAACTATATTGAACAAAATAGATGACAACATCTGCTAATACATGACTGTTAAATGACTACACCATTAAAAAACAACTGTAAACCTTAAAAATTTAGTAGTCAAATTCAACTCTCTGAATGGCACTTGTGCATTTGATTTATTTTCTGATTTTGAAGTCAAGTTAAAATTATAGTCACCTTACCTTCTTGAATCTATTGTATCTAGTGTCCCCTTATGCGTACATGCCAGAGATGTATGTTAACATAATTAAACATGATTTTACTCTCTTATCATCATAATTTATTATATAAGCTGGATATTTCCTATCAATGATTTTTGTGGGAGGGACCATGTACATATGGTGCTTCTGAAAAGAATTTTCACATCCCTCAAATTCATACTCACTTTGAAATTCAAAAGTCAGGTATCAATAATTTTAATGGACTCCATCTTCTTTTCCAGATAACTTGCATTTTGTGAAAGTTTG
>LNAC01000236.1:535966-580309 GCA_002007465.1 Ailurus styani
GTTGTCTAGGTGGGGAGACAGATTCCAGGTGCTTCCCCCTTCACCATCTTCTGAAAATTCCCTCAAGGACCTACCTATTTTCATGACAAGCTTATAAGCGCCAAGTAAATAACATACTTGACTGGACCAGATTTGTATTTAAATTCAATATACTCCGTATTTTTCCCTACATTAATCAGTGTACCAGGTATCAGGTTTTAAATTACCATTCTCTAATAATTTTGAACACAATATACATATTCAAATTTGGCAAATAAATCAAATATTGATTTTCTTTATTAAAAGAACACAAACTTATATCCTTAACATATTCATTCAGTTTGGTGAGATTTTTTTTTTGCCTTGTTTTATATCCGATTCATTCAGATACAGATACACCTGAAAAGGAATTACCTCTAATCTTGTGACAACAATTTCCTTCTTTTTCATAGTCATACATTTGTCTGATTTCACATAATCTATTTAGAATGTGCAAAACTATAATAAACAAATGCCACTAAAAAACTACTAGTTTGCAAGAAAATATGAATCAATGTGATAGCCTTGAATAGACTATACGAAAATCTTCATTTTTCAATCTCAGCTCCACACTACCTAGCTATACTGTAACGGTCAAATTTATTGATCATTCCAGCATTTATTTCCTACTTGGCTAAAAGGAGATGGTAAGAGCACTCTTCTATTATGGAGTTATTTTAACTTTGATGAGAAGATATTTGTACTGTGCATAGCACTTAGTAGTCAATACACAGTATAATTGGTCAATTTAATTATCACACTATGGAATATAAAGCTAAAGAAACAAACTTGGAGAATTACATAAAACAAATTTGATGCTATGAGTCAGGATATATTATTTCTAAAAAAATTGACTCCTAAAAGAAATGGTCATAAGAATTTTAACTTTACATCTGTCCATGGTCCTGGCCACGAACCTAATCAATGCCCTCTTAGCAAACTCATAAATGTATGTAACCAGAATAATGAGAATAATAATCTGCTGATGAACAGATGGTGATGATAATGTAGCTGAAAGTGGCAGACCGATAATGGTCTCCTAAAATAACGAGACCTAATCCCTGGAACCGACATATATTACCCAATTTAAAGAAAAGTCTTTGCAGATATGATTAAGTTAAAGATCTTGAAATGGAGAGATTATCCTGGGTTATCCACATGGGTTTTAAATGTAACTACAAGTGTCCTTATTAAAAGAGAGGCAGAGAGATATTTGAGACAGAAAGAAGAGAAAGTAATCTAAACACAGAGGCAGACGTTGGGTAATGTGACCACAAGCCAAAGAACACCTTTTGCCTGCAGAAGTAGGTAGAGGCAAGGAATGGAGCCTCTCCTAGAGTCTCTGGAAGAGACTGAGCTCAGGGGGACTCTCCCCTCCTCCCACCCAGAGGAGCAAAATAGGCAGAATGCTGCATTCACCAAGTCTACTGAACAGTGTCCCAACATGTCCCCTTCACTTTCGGTTAACATAGGCCCAGGCAGTACTTTTTTTTTCTTTTGTCTTATTTTTATTTTATTTTATTTATTTATTTATTTTCCTTTGGAATCAGGCTTACAGTTTTTTGTTTGCTTTTTATTTCCTTTTCACACTTTAATGTAATTCTATTTTATTTTTGTTCAGTATCCTTTTTTCTTTTCCTTTTCTTTTTTCCCTTTTTTTTTCTTTTTCTCTTTCTTTGGAATCAGTCTATAGTATTTTTGATTGTCTGTTGTTGTTGTTGTTGTTCTGTTTCCTTTTCTTTTTGTATCAGGCTTTCCCACACACACAACTTATTTTTTCCTTTTTCTTCCTTTGCTTTCTCCCCAGGCTTTTTCAACAAACAAATCAATGCATACCTAGATAATGGCCAAAACACTCCCCACTGCCAGCAAGAAGGAACTCTGCAGAGGACTGACCACAGTGGGAGAGAACAGCCAAAACACAACAGCAGAGTGCACACAGCAGACACCAGAAACACTTCCCGAAGTGCCAGGCCCTGGAGACACTATATGACCTCTTTTTAATTTAGCACTACTCTGAGATCACAACATTTTATAACATGCAAAAGACGGAAACTTAGCCAAGATGACAAGATGGAGGAATTCTCCCCTAAAGAAAGGTCAGGAAGATATCAAAGCCATGGACTTGTTCAAAGCAGAAATAAGCGATATATCTGAACAAGAATTTAGATCCACAATCATAAGACTACTAGAAGGACTTGAAAAAAGCATACAAGACATGAGAGAAATCCTTGCTGCAGAGATCTAGAAACTAGTCAGGCTGAAATAAAAAATGCTACAACAGAAATGCAAACAGAGTAGATGTAATCACTATGAGGATTGAAGAAGCACAGGAGAATGTAGGTGATATAGAAAGTAAGATTATAGAAAACAATGAACCTGAAAAGAAGGGGGGAAAGAAAGCTATTTGATTACTAATGTAGATTTAGGGAACTCAGTGATTCCATAAAGAAAATAATATCCCTATCATAGAAGGCACAGAAGGAAACAAAGACTAGAGAGCAACAGAGACATTCCACAGGAACAGCTAATTTATAGGCACTGAATTTATATCTTTCATTAATTACTCTGAATCTGAATGTACTAAATGCTCCAATCAAAAGACCCGGGGTATCAGAATAGATTAAAAAACAAACAAACAAACAAACAAACAAACAAAAACAATACCTACTGGTAAACTGCTTACAAGAAAAGTGCCTGGGGCATATGGGAGGGAGTGTTATTTACTAATCTGAGAGCACAGCCTGGAGGGACAGAGATCCCTGGGAGGCTCTCCAGGAGCAAAGGAGCTGACTGGCACTTTATTCCCCCTCCTCCTGCATAAACTGAGGGACACCCACAGGAACCAGCACAGTGCCTACATTCATTACCTAAACTGTTTACACTGTGCCCACCCTGTCCATCCTTCCATCTTCCGCAGATCTGCTCTTTTTCACTCACAGTTGCCTCAGTCCTGATGCTGCAAATGCCCTCTTCCAGACTACCAGTGCAAACCCTGCCAACACTGCGTCTCTGGATCTGTGCACTTTGCAGGGTCTCAGTCCCAGCAGTGCTGGTGGGTCCCTTCCCATGGAAGATTTATACACATCTTGTTAAAACTGTGCAACCCACCCTCACCAACCTGGTCCCAGGGGTGGCAACATGTCCCCTCTCACTAGCATGCAAACTTTGCAGCATTGCATGTCCCACTCCCTCCAATATGTTCTTGGCCAGAGCCCATTCAAACCAGGCACAAGCATGGCAGGGTGCAAGCAGACTTGACAGGGGCCAGCACCACTCCAAAGTGCCCTGGACTCAAGGGAAGATAAGCACACATCACTCAGATTCACCCCTAGCAGTGGGCTGGGGGAAGACAGCTGGACTGATTGCAGGCCCCACCCACCAACGAAAGCTTCTCAGGGGACAACACAGGGAAAGTGCCTTGCCATTGGGTGCTACTGCGTCTCTGACAAACACCTGGTCTCACTAAACTCCGCCCAAGGCAACCCCAGATTGATCCACTCATACCACAGGGACACAACAATGCCCACAAGAGGCAAAGAGAGCCGCCAAGATAGTTGGAATGAAGGAAAAAGTGGTGACCAACATAATATAGCAAGGCACGTGGAGCACAGATAGGAGACACCCCTCCTGTGCCAGGTTCTGGTGACTAGGGGACAATGCCCTGCAGGGCATACAGGATTTCCTCTTCATAAAGCTATTACTGTTAGAAGCAGGAGAAGTAGCTGACTTTCCTAACACAAAGAAACAGACAGAGAATAAGAAAAAATGATGAGGCAGAGGAATATATCCCAGATGAAAGACCAGAACAAAACTACGGCAAGAGACCTAAGTGAAATGGAGATGAGTAATATGCCTGATACAGAATTTCAAGTTATGATCATAAAGATACTTACTAGATTTGAGAAAAGAGTAGAGACCCTCAGTGAGACCCTTAACAAAAAGATTAATGGGAAACAATCAGAGATTAAGAACAAAATAAATGAAATTTAAAAACACTGCATGGAATAACTAGCAGACTGGAGAAAGTGCACCCAAAATTGGTGACCTGAAGACAGAGTAATGGAAAGTAATCAAGCTGAGCAGATGAAAGAAAAAAATTATGCAAAATGAGAATAGGCTTAGGAAACTCAGAGACTCCATCAAGTGTAATCACATCTGCATTATAGGGATCTCAGAAGGAGAAGAGAAAAGGGAAAAGAAAATTCATTTGACGGGGCACCTGGGTAGTTCATTCGGTTAAGCCGCGCTGCCTTCGGCTCAGGTCATGATCCAAGGGTCCTGGGATCAAGTCCCACATCAGGCTCCCTGCTCAGTGGAAAGCCTGCTTCTCTCCCTCTACCTGCCCTCTGCCTACTTGTGCTCTCTATCTCTCTTTCATATAAATAAATAAATAAAATCTTAAAAACAAAAAAGAAAAGAAAATTTATTTGAAGAAATAATAGCTAAAAATTTCCTGAATCTGGGGTAGGAAATAGACTTCTACACTTAGGAGGCACAGAGATACCCCCCAAAAAAATCAACCCAAGAAGGTCCACACAAGGATACATACTAATTAAACTTGCAAAAAGTAGTAATTAAGAAAGAATTTTAAAGCAAACAAGAGAAAAGAAGACATTAATATATGAAAGAACCCCTAAAAGGCTATGAGCTGATGATGCAGCAGAAATTTTGCAGGCCAGAAGAAACTGGGATGATATACTCAAAGAACTAAAAGAAAACAAAAACAAAAACATAAAAACCTGCAGGCAAAAATATTCTATCCATCAAGGCTAGCATTCAGAATAGAAGAGGAGATAGAGCTTCCCAGACAAAAGTTAAAGGAGGTCATGACAACTAAACCAGCCCTCCAAGAAATGTTAAAGGGGACTCTGAGTGGAAAACAAAGACCTTAAGTAAGAGGAAAATAGTAGGAAGGGCAAAAGCCATAAAAAATAAATGTATCGCTAAAAATCAGTCAGGGACTCACAAATGAAAGGATGTGATGTATGAACCACATACCTAAAACATGGGAGGGAGAGGAGTTAGGAATGCATTAAAACCTAAGTGACCATCACTTACTATAGACTGCTATATGCAGAAGATGTTATACACAAAGCTGATGATAAACACAAACCAAAAACCAGTAATAGATATGCAAGAAATAACAAGGAAGGAATCCAAGTAGGTAACTAAAGAAAGCCATTGGAACAAGAGAAAAGAGAATAAGAGAAGAACTAGAAACACAACCACAAAACAAGAAATAAAATGGCAATAAGTGCACACCTATCGATAATTACTATAAATGTAAATGCACTAAACTCTCCAATCAAATACACAAGGTGATGGAATGGATAAAAAAGCAAGCCCCATCTACATGCTGCCCTTAAGAGACTCGTTTCAGACCAAAAGACACACGCACATTTAAAGTGAGGGTTTGGAGAAACATTTTATCATGCAAATGGATGTGAAAAGAAATCTGGGGTAGCAATACTTATATCAGATAAAATAGACTAAAACAAAGACTGTAACAGGAGACAAAGACACTAGGTAATTCTAAAAGGAACAATCCAACAAGAAGATATAACAATTGTAGGTAATTATGTGCCCAACATGGGAGCAACCAACACTTAAAGCAGTGCATGAGAAACATAAAGGAACTAATCGATAGTAGTACAATAATAGTAAGGGATTTTCACACCCTATTTACATTATTGGATAAATCATAGTTACAGAAAGTCAACAAGTAAACAGTGGCTCTGATGACACATTGGAGTAGATGATTTTAACATCTATATTCACAATATTCCATCCTAAAACAGCAGAATACACATTCTTTTCAAGTACACATTGACTATTCTCCGGAATACATCACATACTTGGCAAGAAAAATAGTATCAACATATTCAAAGAGATTGAAGTCATACCATGCATTTTTTTACCACAATGCTATGAAACTAGAAATCAACCACAAAAAAAATCCTAGAAAGAACATAAATATATGGAGGTTAAATAACATACTACTAAACAATAAATGGGTCAACCAAGATAGCACACAGGAAATCAAAAATAAATGGGACAGTGAAAATGAAAACACAATGGTTCAAACCTTTAAGATGCAACAAAAGTGGTTTTAAAAAGGAAGTTTACACCAACACAAGCCGACATAAAGAAGCAAGAAAAATGTCAACCAACCTACCATTACTTGTAAAGAATCCAGAAAAGAAGAATAAGTAAAACACAAATGCAGTGGAAGGAAGGAAATAAAGTTTAGAGCAGACATAAACAAAACAGAAAATAAAAGAAAAAAAAATAGAAACCAGTACATGGTTCTTTGAAACAATCAATAAAATTGACAAGCCCTTAGCCAGACTCATCAAAAAAAAAATGACTCAAATAAACAAAATTATAAGTGATAGAGGAAAAATAACAAATGACACCACAGAAATACAAAGGATTTTAGAAGAATATTATGAAAAATTATATGCCAAAAAATTGAGCAACCTAAATGAAATGAATAGATTCCTAGAAGCATAAACACTATGAAAACTGAAACAGGAAGAAATACAAAATTTGAACAAACCAATTGTGAGCAATGAAATCGAATCAATAATTTAAGAAATCCCAACAAACAAAAGTTCAGGACCAAAGGCTTCACAGGTGAATTCTACCAAGCATTTAAAGAAGAGTTAAGACCTATTCTTCTCAAACTTTTCCAAGAAATAGAACAGGAAGGAAAGCTTCCAAATCTGTTCTATGAGACCAGCATTATTCCAATGCCAACACCAGATACTAGAGGCCAGTACCTCTGATGAACATAGATGCAAAAATCCTCAACACCATATTACCAAATCAAATCCAAAAATACATTTAAAAAATTATTCACCATGATCAAGTGGGATTTATTCCTGAGATGGAAGCATGTTTCAATATTTGCAAAGCAATCAATGTCATACATCACATCAACAAGGAAAAAGTTAAAAATCAAACAGTCATTTCAATAGATGCAGAAAAAGCACTTGAGAGAGTAAAATACCCATTCATAATAAAACCCTCAACAAAATAGATGTAGAAGGAACATACCTCAACAAAATAAAGGCCCCATACAAAGACCCACAGCTAACATCATACTTAGTGGGGAAAAACTGAGAGATTTTCCCCTAAGGTCAGGTACATGACAAGGAAATCCACTCTCACTACATTTATTCTACATAGTACTAGGTGTCCTAGCCACAGCAATTAGATAAGAAAAAGGAACAAATGTCTTGGGCACCTGGGTGGCTCAGTGGGTTAAAGCCTCTGCCTTCGGCTCAGGTCATGATCTCAGGGTCCTGGGATCGAGGCCCGCATTGGGCTCTCTGCTCGGCGGGGAGCCTGCTTCCCCCTCTCTCTCTGCCTGCCTCTCTGCCTCCTGGTGATCTCTCTCCCTCTGTGAAATAAATAAATAAATAAAATCTTTAAAAAAAAAGGAACAAATGTCTTATAAATTGGTGAAGAAGTAAAACTCACTCTTTGCAGATGACATGACATTATATAGAGAAATCCTGAAAAACTCCACCAAGAAACTACTAGAACTGATAAATGAATTCACTCAGATCACAAAATACAAAATCAATGTACTGAAATCTGTTGTATTTCTATACACCAATAATGAAGCAACAGAAAGAGAAATTAAGAAAACAATCTCATTTACAACTACACTAAAAATAAAATACCGAGAACAAACCTAACCAAGGAGGTGAAAGACCTGTACTCAGAAAACTATTAAACCCTGATGAAAGAAATTGAAGCAAGGACACAAACAAATGGCAAGATATTCCATGCTGATGGGTTGGAAGACTAAATATTGTTAAAATGTCTACACTACCCAAAGCAATCTGCATATTTAAAGCAGTCTCTATCAAAATACTAACCACATTTTTCACAAAATGAGGGGAAAAAGCCTAAAATTTGTATGGAACCAACCACAAAAAAACTGAATAGCCAAAGGAATCTAGAAAAGGAACAAAATTGGAGTTATCACAATTCCAGACTTCAAGTTATATTACAAAGCTATACTAATCAAAACAATATGGTACTGGCAGGAAAGTAGACACATAGATCAATGGAACACAATAAAAATCCCAGAAATAAACTCATGATTGATTCAATTACTCTTCAACAAAGGAGGCAAAAATATGCAGTGGGAAGACGATCTTTCCCACCAATGGAGTTGTGAAAACTGTAAAGCTACATGCAAAAGAATAAAACTGGACCACTTTTTTACACCAAGCAAAAATAATGGATTTTCTCACACACACACACACACACACACACACACACACACACACACGAAAGGTTTAAAGACCTAAATGTGATACCTGAAACCATAAAATATCCTAGAAGAGAGCACAGGAAGTAGTTTCACTGACATTGGCTATAGCAACATTTTTCCTGATATGTTTCTTGAGGCAAGTAAATGAAAGCAAAAAAAAACTATAGGGACATAATCAAAATAAAAAGCTTCTGCACAGCAAAGGAAACAATCAACAAAACTAAAGATAGTCTACCAGAGGGAGAAGATATTTGCAAATGACATATCTGGTAAAGGGTTAGTATCAAAGTATACACAGAACTTACACAGCTCAACACTTAAAAAACAAACAATCCAATTAACAAATGGGCAGAAGATCTGAGCAGACATTTTTCCAAAGAACATATCCACATGAAAAGATGCTCAACATCCCTCATCATTAGGGAAATGCAAATCAAAACTACAATGAGATATCTTCTTACTCCTGTCAGAATGGCTAAATTCAAGAACAAAAGAATCAGTTAGTGTTGGCGAAGATGTGGAGAGAAAGGAAAACTTCTGCATTGTTGGTGGAAATGTGAACTGGTGCAGCCACTGTTGAAGACAGTATGGAGGTTTCTTAAAAAATTAAGAATAGGGGTGTCTGGGTGGTTCAGTAGTAAAGTGTCTGCCTTTGATTTGGGTCATGGTCCCAGGGTGCTAGAATTGAGCCCTGCATTGGGCTCCTGCTCGGTGGGAAGCCTGCTTCTTCCTCACTCACTCCCCCTGCTTGTATTTTCTCTCTCACTGTCTCTCTCTCTGTCAAATAAATAAATAAAATCTTTTAAAAAATTAAGAATAGAGATACCATCTGATCCATTAATTCCACTACTGGGTATTTACCCAAAGAATATGAAAACAGTAATATAAAAAAATATGCACACCCCTATGCTTTGCAGAACTATTTACAATGGCCAAAATGTAGAAGCAGCTAAAGGTTGTATGATGAGATGAATGGATAAAAATATATACACATATACATATATATAATGAAATATAATGAAGTATTACTTAACCATAAAAAAATGAAATCCAGCAATTTGAATCAACATGGATGGATCTAGAATGCACAATGCTAAGCAAAATAAGTCAGATCACACATGGAATTTAAGCAAAAACAAAAAACCAAAAAAAAAAAACCCCAAAAAAATGAACAAGAAAAAGAGAGAGAGAGAGAGACATACCATAAAAATTGACACTTAACTATCAAGAACAAAGTAAGTGATGGTTACCTGAGGGGATGGGTGAAATCGGTGAAGGGGATTAAGAGCACACTTATCTTGAAGAGCACTGTGTAATGTATAAAATTGATGAATCACTATATTGTGCACCTGAAACTAATAGAACCCTGTATGTAGACTATATTGATTTAAATTTTTTTAAATATACTTAGAGTCAACTTAAAGAAGAAAAAGAAGAGAAAAAGAAAAAAGGAAAAAAAGAATTTTCAATCAATATTCTTGAAAGTTAAGGAAAGACCACAGAATTTTCCAAATTAAAGGAGACTTAAACATTATGGTAATTAAATTAACATGAAATTCTAGGGTGGGAGGGTAGGGATAGGGTGGATGGGTTATGGACATCTGGGAGGGTTTGTGCTTTGGTAAATGCTATGAAAGGTGTAAGCCTGATGATTCACAGACCTGTACCCCTGGGGCAAAGAATAAATAAATAAATAACTTAACATGAAATTCTAAATTGTATTTTTTTCTATAAAGGAAACTTTTAGTCACTGTTGAAACTTAAATAGCACTGGAGAAGTAGATGTTAATAATGTACCAATGTTACTGTCCTGACACTAATGGTTATATCGTGCTTATCTAGTAGAATATTCTTTTTTGTTATAAATATATACTATTACATTGAATGGCAGATGGATCATCAAATGGTGCAGTAAAAGATCCTCATGGTTATTTGTTGGTTTTCTTCTTTATATTTTATATTGTTTCAAAATTTTAAAAATAGTGAAACATTTAAGTACTGCCCTATATCTCCAATTTGGGGCAAAGGCCTCAAGTTAATGAAATCCTCCCAACATTGACTAAGAAGCAAGAAAGAGGTCTCCTTTTTGAATAATGTGTAGAAATGGTCATACTGTCCCAGGGCAGTGGAATATCTGAAATTCTTGTTGGGCTTAATTATAGAGTTTAAATTATTTCTTATTCTCCTTGGGGGGATTATCTGTTTTATAGCTAAATAAATTCACTTTGTGTTTGGTTTTTTTTTTTAAGATTTTATTTATTTATTTCACAGAGGGAGAGAGATCACAAGGAGGCAGAGAGGCAGGCGGGGCGGGGGAAGCAGGCTCCCCGCTGAGCAGGGAGCCAGATGCGGGCCTTGATCCCAGGACCCTGAGGTCATGACCCGAGCCAAAAGCAGAGGCTTTAACCCACTGAGCCACCCAGGCGCCCAAAGAAATTCACTTTGTGTTTAAAGCAATTCACAGTAGTTATCATTTCTTTCCTTCTTTGCTTTTCTTTGTTCTGTTTTGTTTTATTTTTTACGTTTTAACTGGTATTCCTACTGACATTAATCTCCAGGGTACAGTTCTTTTTCTTTCCTTTTTTTTTTAATTTTAATTAATCCCCTGTGTCTCTTATGTGCAAAATGATAAAACTGTGCCTTTTTGTTAGTGCGCAATTTGAAGCCAGAATTTCTTGTTACAAAATTCGGGTTCCTTTCATATGAGGGATTTCCCAAAACTATTTTCAATTAGAGCATTACATTTTCATTTAGAATTTTTATGGAAATTGTTACCTTCATTTTAATATATAAGAAAAGAAGATGGAAAATGAATCTTACCTGGCTTAGAAGAAGATTCTAATTGAATTATTTGTAATAGCTGGGCCGTCATTTTAATGAGTGTGAGTGAAAATGAAAGATACTAATAGATACATATCATGTCGAGAATGTGTATTATTTTTTAGACTCCTTCTAGAGAAAAGTTTTGGCATTAAATTTCCTCTTAAATTATTGAATTTTTTATAATGTTGTAAGAGAGAATGTTCATCATTTATTTTTGACCCATTTCTACCATATTCCCATAGGAGGAAAATTATATCTCCTAGATATGGTAAGTTATTTATAGTTTGCAATAAATATCTGGATCTTAAATGAAAGCAATCCCTCAAGTACAAGTCAGGTAGTATCCACTGACTTTTGAACTGTCATATATTTTTCTCTTTTTATGTAGATCCAATAATCAAAACTTCATGATCAAATGCAACTGATATGAAAACACTGATGTATTAGAAACAAAAGGAAAATAATATTAAGCGAAATGAGACAAATAAACAGTGGGGAATTACCGTATCGCAGCAAAATAAATAATGGAATATATCATGAAATTTCAATCATAGAGAAATATATAACTCATTGTTACTATATTTCACATATTTCTAAGCATTATTTTTGAATAAACATTGCAAATTGACATTGGTTTAATTCTCTAGATGTTCAAGAACTTTTCAAAAATTTTTAAGCTATACATAGAAAATGCATTTAAAGTCAAGTTTACATTCTATTTAGAACATTTTAGCAGAACTCAGCTCATTTGGAAATGATCAGCTAAAATTTACATTATCTTTCAAGTTCAAATAGAGAAAAAGAAAAAAATTTAGTAGTGTTGTTAACATAGCTGTTACTTAAATGGAACAATAAGAGGCTGCCTAGGTTGATGATCTATGTTATAATTTTAAGTACCATCTCTCTTATTAAATTGGATCAACCTTTTAACTTGTTTACATCTTTTACTATGGTTTTTTATGTAGTTTTTTTTTTTAAATCCTTATTTCCACTTCTGGAGTTGTTTTCCTATGTCTATTTCAGAAAACTCAAATCTGAAATGAGGAATCAGTCAAGAGAGATGGAGTTCATTCTCCTAGGATTGACCGATGACCCACAACTGCAAATTGTGATTTTTGTATTTCTCTTTCTAAACTATGTGTTGAGTGTGACGGGGAACTTAACCATCATCCTTCTTACCTTGCTAGATCTCCGCCTCAAGACTCCCATGTATTTTTTCCTCCGAAATTTCTCCTTCATGGAAGCTTCATTGACAACAGTCTGTATTCCCAGATTCCTGATAAGCATCGTGACTAAAAACAAAATAATTTCCTACAATAGCTGTGCATCTCAGTTATTCTTTTTCCTCTTATTAGAAATTACAGAATTTTATGTACTGGCTGCCATGTCTTTTGACCGTTATGTAGCAATCTGCAAACCTCTACACTACCCCCTCATTATGAACAGCAAAGTGTGCTACCAACTTCTATTCAGTTCATGGACAGTTGGCTTTCTGCTTTCGTTTCCACCATTGGCTGTGGGACTAACCCTGGATTTCTGTGCTTCCAGAGTAATTGATCATTTCATGTGTGACATTTCCCCTGTGCTGCAGCTTTCCTGCACTGACACTCATTTCCTGGAATTCCTTTCATTTGTCTTAGCTATTGTAACACTCCTGGTCACTTTGCTGTTAGTGATTCTTTCTTACACATATATTATCAAGACCATTCTAAAAATCCCTTCTGCTCAGAAAAGAACGAAGGCTTTTTCTACTTGTTCTTCTCATATGATTGTAGTCTCCCTTACCTATGGTAGCTGTATCTTTAATTACATAAAGCCAACAGCAAAAGAAAGGGTGACTTTATCCAAAGGTGTAACTGTTATTTACACCTCGGTTGCCCCTTTATTAAACCCTTTCATTTACACTCTCAGAAACCAGCAAGTGAAACAAGCCTTCAAGGACACATTCCAAAAGATTTCCTCTGTGTTCAAAAAATGAAGAGGAAATTTAATTTTAAAATCTTGGAGAAAAAAGTAAATAAAAATTTTGACACAAAAGCTTACTTAATCTGTCCTTCAATTAGTTCACCTCATAATATTTTTTCACCTCAGAATATTTTAACCAAACTTTTCAGCACAGTGCATCTTTTCCTTCCTACTTCCCTTTATGATCATAATTCCTTTCAGAGCTACAATAGAGTCATCTACTAGGTTATCAACACAAATGTGAAATTTCTATTACTTTACAGAACATGGTACTGACCTCCTAAAAAACAAAAACAATTTTAAATAGATGTATATCATAAAAATTTTATAGAATTTTACAGACATCAATATAACAACATGCACTACCACTGGGACTCCAGGAAGCTCATCAAATGTTTTCGACAAGGAAGGAAAAAGGCAGGCTTCAAGTCACAAAAAAGTGCATATGTTCTAAAATGTAGCAGAATTTCATCTGGTAGATCTATTATAGACCTGAAAATTTGGAATGAATAAGAATCACACACCTGCTTGGCCTACTTAAAAACAAAGTCAAAGCTCTCATTCCTAAAATGTCTTTTCAATACACCTGGAGTACAGTGTAGAAATATGGACTCTAGGTGATTGCAATACAGGTGGTTTCCATGACAGTTTCCTTTTTTAGTATAAAAATCTATGGGAGCAGATTTTTATTTTATAGACATTGCTATGTTAAATGTATGGGGGATGAGTATTTGGATCTTGGAATCTGAGAGACAAGTTAGAGAGCTAATGTTTTAAACTGAGTTATTTGAGAGTTGAAATGCAATAAATGGTGTGAATGAATTTGAAGCTCCAGGTGATGGTTCCAAAGATATTTAGGAATACAAACTGAGAATGGTTGAATATTTGGATATATGGGATATATGGGATAAATGGAAGAGATTTTAAAAAATGAGTTGCATCTTCTTTCAACTTCCCTTCTCCTCACCCCTGTGTGGACTCACTCAAGAAGGGAGTATTACTGGTATCCCCTCAGATAAAAACAAAAAATGAACCTACAAAGAAATCCATGAAATATAATGAGTTCTTTACTGGATATAATATACCATCAGAGAAATATGAGTGAAAAAATCATTAAGGTATTTAATGCAGTAACTTCTATCCATGTGGTCCTAAGAAGAAAATAATTTAAGTTCAGGTTTGTGTTCTGATTTATTTTACTATTTTAAGCCAGCACTGTTAACCATCTTCTTTCCCACGACAATTACAAGGAAATAAGTTCATGTTATTATATTCGAGGCCCTCAAAGCCTTCCATTAAGCTCTTTAAAAACTACTGAACCCTTATTAGATTTGGTTTATGAGTATTTTTCTTGTTCTTTGGGTTGTCATTTCACTTTCCTGGCAGTGTCCTTTGGTCACAAAAGTTTTAATTTTGATGAAGTCAAGTTTTTCTATTTTTATTTGGTTGCTTGTGCTTTTGGTGACATATGTAAAAAAAACATTGCTTAATCCAAAGTTGCAAAGATGTATACCTGCCATTTCTTCTAAGAAATTTATAGTTTTAAATCTTACATTTAGGTCTTTGGATTCTATGAGTTAATGTTTGTGTATGGTTGGAGGAAAAGATTCATATCACAATTTGCATGTAAATAGTTATCACAACATGATTTGTTGAAAAGGCTATTTCCCTGTCGGATAACAGCTTATTAAAAATCAATTGACCATAAATGCACAGGTCTATTCCTTTGAAGTAATAGTCAGTTGCTATGCCAGTATCACATTGCCTTGATCACTGTACCTTTATATTACTTTTTGAAATTGGAAAGTACGACTCTTTCAGTTTTGTTCCTCTTTTTCAATATTGTTTTGGCTATCAGGGTGCCTTGAAATTCCTATGAATTTTAGGATTAGATTGCTCATCGATGCAAAAAGAGCAGTTGAAAATTTAATAAGGATTACATTGAATCTGTGGATCAGTTTGGGAACTGTTATCATCCTACTTAGCAATGTCAAGTCTACTATCCAATAACATGGGATGTCTTCTTATTTACTTAGGACTTCTTTATTTTTTTAAAGTTGTGTTATTTTCTTGGCACAAGTGTTGTACTGCCATGGTTAAACTTACATAAAATAACTCCTACAACTGAACAATAAAAAAGACCAACAGATAAGAAAATATGGACAAAGGGCTTGAAGAAGATATACAAACAGGCAAAAAGCTCTTGAAAAGATGCTAAGAACAGTAGTCATTAGGAAAATGTAATTCAAAACCACAATGACATACCACTTTACAGCCACTAGGACAGTTGTGTGTGTGTGTGTGTGTGTATGTGACTGTGTGAGTGTTAGTTATTATATGTTGGTTATATATAACACAAAAAATAGCAAGTGTTATTGTACATAATAACAAGTGATGATATACAGAATTAGGAACCCCATACACTGCTGGTGGGAGTGTAAAACATGCAGCCATTTGGAAAAGTTTGGCAGCTCATCAAGAAGGTAAACATAGGGGTGCCTGGGTGGCTCAGTTGGTTAAACTGCTGCCTTCGACTCAGGTCATGATCCCAGGGTTCTGGGATTGAGCCCCACATCGGGATTCCTGCTCAGTGGAGCGACTGCTTCTTCCTATCCCTCTACCTACCGCTGCCTACTTGTGCTCTCTTTCTATCTCTCTGTCAAATAAATAAATAAAATCTTTAAAAAAAGAAGGTAAATATAGAGTTACCATATAACCCAGAAATTCTAAGAATTGAAAACATACGTTCACACAAAAATTTCAACACACATTTTCAGAGAGGATCAGGCATAAGAGCCAAAAAGCGGAAACAACACAAGTAACCTTCAAGTGAAGAATGGATAAACAAAATGTGATACAGGTGCACTTCATTTTTTTGTGCTTTGCTTTGTTGCACTTTGCGTATACTACATTTCTCATAAGTTGAAGGTTTGTGACAATCCTGCATCAAGCAAGTCTAATGGTGCCATTTTTCCAACAGCACTTGTTCATCTCCGTATCACACTGTGGTAATTCTCACAGTATTTCAAGCTTTTTCATTATTATTATATTTGTTATGGTGGTCTGTGATTGTGATTTTTGATGTTAGTATTGTAATTGTTTTGGAATACCATAAGCACTGCCCATATAAGACAGCAACTATACTCAGCAAAAGGTGTTTGTGTTTTGACTCCTCCACTGACCAGCTGTTCCACCTCTCTCTCCCTCTTTTCTGGCCTCTGTATTCCTTCACACATGCCAATATTGAAATTAGGCTATATTGTAACTCTAAAGTCTACTGTAAGTATTCAAGTGAAAGGAATAATCACGTTTCTCACTTTAAGTCAAAAGCTAGAAATGATTAAGTTTAACAAGAAAGGAGTGTCAAAAGCCAGGAAAGACCAACAGCTAGTTCCCTTACACTAGTTAGCCAAGTTGTGAACACAAAGAAGAAGTTCTAGGGGGGCACCTGAGTGCTCATTCAGTTAAGTGTCCCACTCTCGGTTTTGGTGCAGGTCATGATCTTGTGGTTCTGGGATTGAGGTATGTGTCTGGCTCTTAGCTCAATGTGGAGCTTGTTTCAGATTCACTCTCCTTCTCCCTCCTGCTCACTCTGTTTCTCTCTCATTCTCTGTCAAATAAATAAATAAATAATCTTTAGAAACAGAAAAGAAATAAAAGAAAATCTTTTGAAAGAAATTGAAAGTGCTATTCCAGTGAATTCATGAGTGATAAGAAAGTGAGGCACCCTTATTGCTGATAGGGAGAAAGTTTTAGTGGTATGGATAGACTATCAAATCAGTCACAATATTCCCTTAAACAAAGCCTACCACAGAGGAAGCCCTTAATTTTCTTCAATTCCGTGAAGGCAGAAAATGGTGAGGAAGCTACAGAAAAAATAGTCTGAAGCAAGCAGAGATTGGTTCATGAGGTTTAAGGAAAAAAGCCATGTCCATAACATGAAAGTACAAGGTGAAGCATCAAGGACTGATGTAGTACCTGAAGTGAGTTATCCAGAAGATCTAGCTAAGATAATAATAAAAATGGCTACACTAAACCACAGATTTTCAATAGAGATGAAAAAGACTTACAGTGGATAAAGATGCCATCTAGGTTGTTTATAGATAGAAAAGCATAGCTAACGTGTGACTTCAAAGCTTTAATGTCTAGGCTGACTCTTTTGTTAAGGCTAAGGCAGTTAATGACTCTAAATTGAAGTCAATGTTCACTGACCATTCTGAAAGTCCTAGGCCTAAGAATTATGCTAACACTACTTTGCCTGTGCTCTATAAATGGAATAACAAAGTCTGGATGACAGCACCTCTGCTTACAACATGGTTTACCAAATATTTTAAGTTCACTGCTGAGACCTACTGCTCTTTAAAAGATTCCTTTCAAAATATTGCTGCTCATTGACAATGCACCTGACCATTCAAGAGTTCTGATGGGGAGGTACAATATGGTTAATGTGTTTTCATGACTGCTAACACAACAATCATTCTGAAGCC
Organism: Ailurus styani; assembly: GCA_002007465.1. NCBI lineage: Eukaryota > Metazoa > Chordata > Mammalia > Carnivora > Ailuridae > Ailurus > Ailurus styani. The sequence goes on from LNAC01000236.1 coordinate 553,553, forward strand.
CATGGATCAAGGGGTAATTCTGACTTTCAAGTCTTATAATTTTAGAAATACATTTCATAAAGCTAGAGATGCCATGGATACTGATTTCTCTGATGGATCTGGGCAAAGTAAATAGAAAATCTTCTGGAAAGGATTTACCACTCTAGATGCCATCAAGAACATTCATGATTCATAGGAAGGGGTCAAAAAGAGTCAACACTAACAGGAATTTGGAAGAAGTTGATTGCAACATGTAGCATTTATAAATATTATCAGTTATTTTTCTGTGTAGAAATAATTGAACTCTGGACTTTGGTCAAAATCATTTCTATTATACTAATGACAGTGATCCTTGGAAGAAATTCAAGGTATGATTTATTTATTTCTGTGTTTGGGAATCTTTCCATATTTTAAACCATTTATAAATTAAAAATTACTGATTCATTTTAGTTGTGTCAATGTAACGAAATGTATTAATGTACCTTACGTAAAAGCATTTGCAATCATTTTAATCCCATAAATTTGGACAGGAATTGACAAAGCATATATAGAATATCTGCATCATGCTTAATAATTTCCTTGGCCTCTTCAGAACCAGTCCCTCTACTCTCTCTGTCTGCTATTGGATTCAGATATACACAGATGTCTTTTGGCCACATCAATTACTCTCACTTTTTCTGGAATTTCTTATAAAAGAAATCACAAATTGTAAAATTTAGAGTTTGATTTCTCTTGCTCAGTCATATTTTGGAGGATCACCCATTTTATTTCATGCATCCTTAAATTCTTTCCTTTTCGCTAATGCAATTTGGTCAAATCCAAATTTAGCATATTTGATCTAACAAATTTAGAATCTCTGGCATCCTTTTGTTATAGCCAGCTTTCCCTCTCCCAATTCCCACACATTGGTGTTCTTTTTCTCTGTGGAATCTCTCCACAAGATTGAATCATTTGCTTCAGTTAGTGTAATAATCAAGTACACACCACATTCTGAAATGCTGGTCCCTAAAAGCATATATCCTCCCATAATGTCCTTCTGAAATAAGTGTCAAAGGAAAATTAATTGGGGGCAGGGGTTATTCCCCTATTCTTTGGTGACTCTACTCCCCAATTCCCATTCTCCATGGCAGTTGGAAATACAGAATTACAGGAATTGTCTTTAGAGGACAAGATACGTGTAGGAAGTAAGAAGGATACATGAAGAGGAACACCTTTCACCATTTCGTTGCTGTTTTTGGCATCCCATCCCAGCCTCCTCATTGACATCTTCTACTCTCCTTTTTGATGCAGCATGTTGAAAGACAACATACTTTTCTCCTTTGTGGTAGTAGCTACTTGATCTTTTGGGCTTTATACCCAAATATTTGCTGTAGAATAGTACATTGTCTTACCTCCTGGCTTTGCTAACCTTGCATGAATCAGCATATTTGATTTAAGGCTATACTGCTAGTTGTATATGGAATCACAAAGTGATGTAATTATAAGAAATCATAAATTTTCAAATTCTTACAGTATGGGTCCTATATCAGTCAGGGTTCAGGTGTAGGTAGGATTTCTACAAGCACTCTGGAAAGAAAGGAGATAATGGAAGAATTATAGCGTTTAAAAATAATGAAAGAGATAGCTATAGAAGGAAAACTTTGAGTACCAGAAAGGTTGAGGAAATTAACACCAAAGGTCTCATGTTGAAGCCCTGTGACAATACTTCAAGAAATCTTAACGGGAAATCATAGTGATTCTGTTACTTCTGAGAAGCCATCTACCAATATCTTAGCAATAAAGTTGGTAGTTTTCAAACACTTCCTGAAAATCCACTATGAATCTAGCCTGCACGAACCAGCCCTGCTTCAAACTGGAGAACAATAGCTTCTACTTCTCTTCCAATTTCCAAATTTTGCATCAAGTCTTATCACTGACAAATCATAAATTAAGACCATACAGGGAAGGGAACTCTCAGAAATAGCTTCCCAGTTTCTCTATAGCACTGAGAGAACAACTAAGAATGTATTATGTGATGATGAGATGGCAACAGACACCTCAATGCAGATACTTTGAAAACAAAAAAGACAAGCCTTCCTATTGTCAATTATTCCTTTTTTCACTGACTCTGCCCAAAATGTGATATCAGTATTGGGGGAAACTTAGTAGAGATGAGATGCATGGTCCCTGGGTGGCTAAGGGACCAAGAATTTCAACTTAAGTCATGATCTCCTGCATTGTGGAATTGAGCCCTGTGTCAGGATCAACATTCAGTGGGGAGTCCGCTTGAAGATTCTCTCCTTCTGTCCCTAACCCCATTCTCTGTCTCACTCTCTCTCCCTCTAAAAATAAATAAATAAATAAATAAATAAATAAATAAATAAATAAGTCTTTAGGGAAAAAAGAGATGAGATTCATTTTGTATCTTCTTGCTCAATTTACCCCCACTACATAGGACACCACGTCAAGATCCCGACATTAGGAATGCTTAAATGCATGTTATCCACTCATATTATTTCCAATACCTTTGGCAATGTGGTTGAAAATTATATTTCTACAGGGTAGGATAGATGGCTTTCTATAAAAGGAGAGAAAGAGCAATAAAGTGATAAAAGTAGGGTAATAAATTATATTATTACTAAAGTAGTATAATTCCCCATGAGGCTAGCACAGGTCTAAATTTTAAGCTCTAGGGGTGTGTGGGTGGCTCAGTCAGTTAGGCATCTGCCTTCAGCTCAGGTCATTACTACAAAATGTTGTTTAATTTGAATTATATTTAATGTAACACACAATTAAAAAGTTATTACTATCTTTATTTGTGATCAGGTTTATTTTTTTAAACACAGTGAGTTTATTAATTACTCATTTAATTTACTTAAAGTTATATTCATTTATATTTTTAAAATACAATTTGTTGGCAATAATTGTGTTTAAAGTAATTATAATAAAATTTTAAGAGATTAGCCATAAATGCTGGTGCTTATCTTTGAAACTGTTTGTCTATTAAAAATGTGATTGTTTGCTAAAGTGTGTTCTATAGGAACTATTTACTTAGAAGAAAACATGTTTGAATAATACTATCTTAAGAAGCTGAATAAAATATAGGCAGGAGGAAGAATACATATAATATATAATCAACTGGACAATATTATATGTTTATGGAAAGCTTGTAGAAAGAACTGCATCTTAAAAGATATTTGGGTCACAAATATGATTTCAAGAATGTTGTAATTATATGTGTGTGTGTATACATACATATACATACACACATACATATACACACATAGTATGTATATATGTATGTGTGTATGTATATACGTGTTTTTGTGTGCCTGTATGTGCAGATATGTCTATGTACACAGATATATCTATATCTGTGTACATAGACATACATGTACATCCATATTGAGATAGTCTAATGAGACGGCTGACCCCTGAACAGCATTGTGGTTGGTACACTGCTATTTGCAAAGTAAAATCCATGTATAACCTTTTATTTTCTAAAAAGTTAACTGTTAATAGACTAATGCTGACAAGAAGACTTACTGATAACATAACCAGTTCATTAACACATATTTTATATATGTATTATATCTTGTATTCTTATAATAAAATAAGCTAGAGAAAAGAAAATGTTATTAGGAAAATCATAAGAAAAAGTACATTTACAATACTGTATGTATTTATAAAAAATCTACATGTAAGTGGAACAGTGCGCATCAAACATGTATTGTACAAGGGTCAGCTGTACAAGTATACCCTAAACTAAGACTGTCTCAATATTCTGATTATTTTGATCCTATTAGTGTGCCAAATACAATGAGTTTGCTTGAAACGTACTGTTCAGGGAATGGGGTCATTGGATGATGGGCATTAAGGATGTCACATGATGGGATGAGCACTGGGTATTATGGGAAACTGATGAATTACTGAAGACTACATCTGAAACTAGTGATGTACTATATCTCAGCTGGTTGAATTTAAACTTAAAAAAGAAAAAAAACCATACTGTCCAAGTTAACCACTAATTTATTTTGGAGCTATTCTGAAAAAGCTTCGCATGTATTTTAAGATGTCTGTCACTTACAAGTTATTTATCACAGATTCTGTAAATCTTAATAAGGGTCTAGCACTTCTAAACTAAAACTTTCGCATTCTTACTTCTTCCCAACCCCAGTGGACAGTTGCACCACCTGCCTTCTCTGTTGTTTGTCTATGACATATTACCTTATATTATGTCTGCTAGAACTGCTACATTTGGCCTCCGCATCCTGATTGCCCAGAGAGTTTACTACTGCTGGATTTTGCTTTCGTTTTTGTTTCTGTTCTTGTTAAATTGCTCTTTAACAAGTAATATAGCTTTTTAACTACAGGTACAACTTTTTTCTTGAGAGAGCTTCCACTTGAAATGCTGAAATCTTTACCGGAAATGCTTCCAGCTTTGCTGCTCCAGTGATGTAGGCCGGAGAACAAATATGACATAAAAATAAGATTTATATTTTGTTGACCACCCACTAAGTGCCTGCTCTGCCAGGTGTTCTATATAAATCACATAATTATGGAAACACTATTGTAATGTAATTATTATTAGCATTATGTATAGTAGCAAAAGAAAGCTCAGAGAGACTCAGATCATTTTGAAAGATACACAGCTAAAATGATTAGTGAAGATTTAAACTCAGGAAGGCTTAGTTTTCATTACTTCAACTGAAGATCTTATTATCTATTAAATATTTATCTTAAGCTTATTCTCCAGATATTATGGAGCCATCTGGTGGATGTCTGGCATTTATTTCTTAACAAAATGAGTGTTCTGAATGGTGACTAAAAATGTATTAGTGGGATCACTTTTACTTTGCTTGCCATTATACTTCCCTAAAATTCCCACATTCCTGTGCTTAATATTTTCTTGTCTCAAAATGTATAAACTGTCCTGAGCCGTCTAAGTATTCAATTAAAATATCACCTTTCTGGGCCTCCTGGGTGACTCAGCTGGTTAAGCATCTGCCGTGGCTCAGGTCATGATCCTGGGGTCCTGGGATCAAGCCCCCCATCAAAGCTCTCATCGAATCCCCCATCGAGCCCCCCATCAAGCCCTGCATTGAGCCCTGGATCCAGCTCCCTGCTCAGCAGGGAAGCTGCTTCTCCATCTCCCTCTGCCTGCCAATTCTCTCTGATTGTGCTCTCTCTCTCTCTCTGTCAAATAAATAAATAAAATCTTTTTTAAAAAAATACATCTGTCTTAGACCATCACCTGTTTTTGCAAAGCAGACTAAATCATTCAACTTTCTGAGCAACTTCATCCTCAATACACTTTTTTTTAGTAACTCAGTGGCCCTTGTCTTTTTTAATAATGATTTCATTTATTTATTTGACAGAAAGAGAGAGAGCGTGAGCAGGAGAGCAGCAGGCAGAGGGAGAGGGAGAAGCAGACTCCCCACAGTAGGAAGTCTGATGCTGGACTCCATCCCAGGATACTGGGATCATGACCTGAGCCTAAGGTAGACACTTAATGACTGAGCCACCCAGGCACCCTCAATGGCATCTATATTACAAAGATCATTCTAATTTGTTAGTAGATTTGTTCATAAAATTAGCTGGTTTTAATTAATTTTTCCAAAATAAATTCTCATAGGTATGAATTTCTCCATATGATTATGCTCACACTCTTGCTTTTGTTCTTTCATCAAGTTAGTCATCCTAAATTTAAGTAAACCCTAATTTAAATTCCTAAATTTAAATTTAAAATAAAATTTTATTTTAAATTAAAATTTTCCTAAATTTAATTTTTCCTAAATTTTAATTTTTCCTAATTTTTTTCCTAAAGTAATTTTTTCCTAAAATAATTAAATTTTCCTAAAATTTAAATTTTCCTAAATTTAAAATAAAATTTAAATAAATATGATTAAGTGATCCTTATATGTGACTCAAAAGAAACTTATAAAAGCTACCATGATTTGTCTCAGGAAACATATCTCACATTTTGGTCAGTTGAATCCCTTATCCTCTGAATAAAAATTTTTATTTGCATATCTCTTATTTTAAATTCAACACTGATATTTTTATTCAGTTGAAAAATAATTTAAGGTTAAGTGTCTGAACATTAATGTACGAGAGGGTACAGATAATTGTCCCATAAAAAATAAGTCCTAGATAGACTCTCGTCTTTTTCTGAAAATCTCAAATATCATTTCCTAAATTTTAGAATATATTTCTCATCCTTAAGTTTTCCTTTTCCCCAAAGGTAACATAATGGCAATATTCAGATTGTTTAACAAATTTCTACTTATTTCTTTCCATTGGTTTGTTATAATGTGAAATTTTTAGTTACAGATGCCATCTTTTTAAATTTCATTTACTTAGATGATTTTTATATTTCATTTAGGATACTGTTTAATGAAAGCTAAGTTTTCCACTGTGATCAGAATACTTGAATGACTCTTTTCTTAATAATTTTCTCATTGCTTGTTTTCCAATCTGAACTTAGAAAGCATCAACCTTTGCCTATATTTAGCTATTATTGCCATCACTACTTTTTTACTTCACATTTTCTCCCCAACCTTCTCACTGGTCTGTAACCCACTCATCCATTAACTCTACTGTTTCAAACTCCACCTTTCCAGAGTCATGAGCCATCTTTTTTTTTTTCATTTGAATAATTCCAGCAATATTTGACACAATTGATTGCTGCTTTCTATTTAATATAATTTATTTGCCCGGTTAAGTGAAACATTATTTTGTGGGCTTCTCGGACCATATTGACAGTCCTTCCTCATTTTTTTTTCGGCTGGTTTCTCCTGTGATTGATTCCTAAATAGCAGGAGACCCAGTTCTCCAAACTCCATCTGAACCCCTTCTCTTTGTTGTCTTTGCACTCTACTCACTTTCCCCAGTGATGCATCACACCTAATTCCAAATTTTGTGTGTGTGTGTGTGTGTGTGTGTGCAGAATAGCTACAAATGTTCCAGTTTTTGACAAATGCCAAAATTTAGATTGAAGATGCTCAGAAAACACAAGCAGGAAAGAAACCCCAAACCAGGTGTATATATTTCTAAATTGATGAAAAACTAAGGCAAAAGACAATCTTAGGCAATGAGAGGGAAAAGTATATCATTTATATATAAACTAGAACGACAGGCCTGATCTCATCAGAAGCAATGCCAACAGAAAGACAACTGGGTGACAATCTAGACTTCTAAATAGAGAAATGAAAGTGAAATAAAAACTTTCTCAGATAAACTAAAACTGAGAGTATGTGGTCAATATATCTATCTCACAAGAAATGTTTTATTTTAATATTTTATTTATTTATTTGTCAGAGAGAAAGAGCACAAAGCAGAGGAAGCTACTGGCAGAAGGGGAAGGAGCCTCCCTGCTCAGCAAGGAACCCAACATGGGACTCCATCTCAAGACCCTAGGATCACGACCTGAGCTGAAAGTAGATGCTTAACTCACTGAGCCACCCAGGAATTCCTCCCACAAGGTGGTTAAAGGACTTTCTTCCAATAAAACAAAATGATATGTTAAAAACTTGAAATCTCTCAAAGAACAAAGAGCTTCAAAAATAGGATAAAGGAATATAAAATATACTCTGCATTCTCACCTGGACTACACTAAAATATAAGTGACTGAAGCAAGGGTGGTAATACTGTCTTGGGTATTACTAATAAAGTGAAATGTATGGCAAAATGCATAAGGGAAAAGAGGGATGGATTTCAAATATATGTTCACAACTTGCTTAAAATTGAAGTGTTACAAATTTTTTGCAGTACACAGAATATTTTGAAATATATGTTCTAAACCATGGCACAAATGGAAAAAAAGAGTTCTTAAATTGAAAATAAAGAGTACTCTTCTTTTTAAAGATTTGATTTATTAATTATTTATTTGCAAGATAGAGAAGGAGAGCACAAGCAGGGAGAAGGGCAGGTAAAGGTAGAAGTAGGCTCCCTGCTGAGCAAGGAGCCCAGTGGGGGGACCTGATCTCAGGACCCTGGGATCATGACCTGAACCAAAGGCAGATGCTTAACCAACTGAGGCACACCAAGAATACTCTTAATATACTATTAGGCTAGAAGTCATAAGGCTAAATTTAAAACTTACGGACATAAGTTCACACTGACATAAATAAATGTAGAAGAAACAATTCCTCCTTATGGAAGAATTCCAAAATACATAGAGATACTGATTTTTCCAGGAAGCAGAGCTTACTAACCTTCTTACTTTCTCAGATGTGGGCTATTTTAGTGACTTGCTTCCAAGAAGAAACTATAGACAGGAAAAACAGAGCTTTTTTTTTTTTTAACTGCAATACTTTATACAAGTTGTTAAGGAAGATATTAACAGTTGTGAGGAATGTTGATGTCATGTACCCCACATATGATATGATGAGAAAGGGCTTTGTCATTCTTATATTCTTCTTCTAAATACAGAACCCTCATCTACTTCTTTAAAAAAGAGAGAGACAAATCCAAATTGAGAAACACTTTTAAAATTGCTTTGCAAGTACTTATTCAAACCAACAAGAACATGAACAGCAAGATAAGACAGAAATACCCTAAGACTTAAGTGAGAGAATGCATTATAGTATCCTAGCTTAGGGCCTATAATAAGAAAAGGAAATTAGTGAGAAAAATAGTGAAGTACAAACAAATTCAGAACTTTAGTTAATAGTCCTGTACTAAGACATGTTTTTTTTTTATATATGTCTTTTAATTTTGACAGTAGTATGGGAGGTTTGGGGGTGAAGGGCAAAATAGATGAGATGGTTATTAACAAGTTCAAATTCCACTTATAAAATAAATAAGTCACAGAAATGAAAAGTACAGCAGAGGGGACATAGTCAATGATATTGTAATGACATTGTATGATGACAGATGGTGACAACACTTAATCATGGTGAGCTTTGAATAATGGTGGAATTGACAAAACACTATGTTGTACACCTGAAACTAACATAACATTGCATGTCAACACAATTTGGTAACAAAAATTAAAATAAATACATTTTTAAATGACATACTGATAATAAAATATATTTACATTAGCAAAAACTGGGTAAAATTTTCTCGAATGAAAGGGTTTATTGAAAAAGAACCCACCCATAAAACATAACAAAAAAAAGAACAGAAAACAATTTGTGTCATTAGAGAGCAAAAGCGGGCAGGATTTAGGAAGCTGTGGTCTTTGAGAAAATTATACTGACTGAGAGGGTGCCATGCATTCTATAATTTTTCTATTAGCTTTGTGCTCTTTCTTATATAATGAATGGTAAATACATCATGAACGATAAATTTTCTAGCAGAAAATGGCAAGCATTTGCTCTCTTCTCTCACATGAGGCCAGAGAGAAATAAATTGGAATCCACATCTGTCAGTGCCAACCAGGGTTTATGTTGGATAGAAAAGATCCTGTATAAAAGGGAATTGAAGATGAATGAGTCTGACTTTTTTTTTATTAACATATAATGTATTATTTGCTCCAGGGGTACAGGTCTGTGATTCATCAGTCTTACACAATTCACAGCACTCACCATAGTACATACCCTCCCTAATGTCCATCACCCAGCCACCACATCCCTCTCACCCCCCTCCCCTCCAGCACCCCTCAGTTTGTTTCCTGAGATTAAGAGTCTCTTATGGTTTGTCTCCCTCTCTGGTTTTGTATTGTTTCATTTTTCCTTCCCTTTCCCTATGATCCTCTGTCTTTTTTCTCAAGTTCCTCATGTCAGAGAGATCATATGATAATTGTCTTTCTCTGATTGACTCTTTTTGCTTAGCATAATACCTTCTAGTTCCAGCCACATTGTTGCAAATGACAAGACTTTGGGGTTTTTTGATGGCTGCATAGTATTCCTTTGCATGTGTATATGCGTATGTGTACATGTATGTGTATATATACATCGCATCTTCTTTATCCATTCATCTGTTGATGGAAATCTAGGCTCTTTCCATAGTTTGATCCTTACATTTTGAGTGTTTTTTTTTTCCTCTCATCACATTTGATAAATCCTAAGTGGCAAGGAATAGCAGCCTGAGACCATGAGTACAGAGCCATAGATAACTGAGGAAGAATCCAAGAAGAAATTCCTGCTATCTCCTAGTCTCTGCAGACAAATATTTGACATTTATGATTTGCCAATGTGAAGGAGCCTGGGTCAATACCACTGAAGTCTTACAACCATAATAATCACAGTGAACTTATAATTTCTCAAAAAGCATGGAACAGAAATTAGAATAATCTCATTCCTTGTTTTGGTCATGGTTGTCTGCTTTTAATGTGCATCAGAATGAATAAAATCCTCCTTGTAGGAATAAATCATCATCCATGCCATTAACATTTCAATATGGTTTTGAGTATACAGCAAAAAATTCACAAGCGTATCAGAGGGAGATTCAAATGACCAAAACCATGAACATAAGAGAATATATATATACATATATATATATATACACACATATATTTAGCACACAGTCTGTAAAATAAATAGAACTAATACTTTCATTAAAGAGCTAAGAAATTAACAACTTAAGTAATTGGTATTGGGAATTTAAGAAATACTTATGTAGCAATCTACAGATTCAATCTCTGTGAAAATGAAATCCCTATCAAAATACCAATAGCTTTTTGACAGACTAGAATAAATAATCCTAAAATTTCTATAGAATCACAAAAAACTCCAAAAAGGTAAAGCAGTCTTCAGAAAGAAGAACAAAGTTGGAGTTATCACGAATCCAGATTTCAAGATATACTACAAAGTTACAGGAATCGTAACAGCATGATACAGGTACAGAAATAGACATGTAGATCAATAGAACCAGTTAGAGAGCTTAGAAATATATCCACACTTATACTGACAATTAATCTATGACAAAGAAAGCAAAAATATACAATATATACAATGGGGAAAGAGAATCTTTTCAATGAATGGTGTCGGGCAAACTGGACAGCTACATGCCAAAGAATGAAGCTGGACAACTTACACTACACCCAAAAATAATATCAAAATGAGGGAGGGAAGGAGGAGGGGGAAAAGATTCTCAACATGGGTTAAAGATCTAGATGTGCAAGCTGAAACCATAAAAACTCCTGAAAGAAAGCAGAGGCAGTGATCTCTTGGACATTGGCCTTAGCAACTTACTTATGGATATGTCTCCTTAGGCCAGGGAAACAAAAGCCAAAATAAACTATTTGGACTACACCAAAATAAAAAGCTTTGCACAGCAAAGTAAAACATCAACAAAACAAAAGGACAACCTATGAACGGAAGGTGATATTCAGTCGGTTGGGCAACTGACTTTTGATTTTAGATCAGGTCATGATCTTAGGGGGGTGAGATCAAGCCCCACATCTGGCTCACACTGGAGTCTGTTTCTCCTTCCCCCTCTGCTCCTCCCTCCTGCTTGTACTCTCTCTCTCTCATTCTCTCTTTCTCAAATAAATAATTTGAGAATTATGAAAAATTTTTAATTTATTTTAAAATCATATGTTATATAAAAATTATTTAAATCATAAAAATATTTAAAATTTAAATAAAATTATTTAAAAATAAATTAATAAATTATTATAAAATTATAAAAAATAATTTTTAAAGTAAGTTTTTAAAAATATCTGTTTTTTTTTAAGATTTTATTCATTTATTTGACAGAGACGGAGACAACAAGAGAAGGAACACAAACAGGGAGAGTGCAAGAGGGAGAAGCAGGCTTCCCGCTGAGCAGGGAACCCTATGCAGAGCTGGGATCATGACCTGAGCCAAAGGCAGACACTTAACAACTGAGCCACCCAGGTGCCCCAATATTTGGTGGCTGGGGAGAATTTTTTAATAAATTATAAATACGTGGCCCATTGGGAATGGTGTTCTTGGATCTCCTATCCTCCTGAGAATTCTTCAATAATCTTTAGATGTTTTCCATCAGGGCCCAAAAAGCATAAATATTCCACAGGATCGAGTGTTCACGAATTTATATGGCATTGAGGATAATACATGGAAAAGTATTCAATACAAAAATCAGTACATTGTAGCAATGGGGAAATTTAATATACTATTCTAAATATCTAAAAAAGAAAAAAAAAACTACAGCTAAGGAGACCATTTACAAAGTTGCCTTATACATAAGAAAAAGCAATCATAGATTGTGAGGTAGAGGGAAACCCATTCAGAGAGGAATGGAATGTCAGTGTAGTCTGTTCAGCATGATGATAAAAGATTTAAAGATTTTAGCAGATATCATGTTATCTGAATAAATCTGTGTGTATATCTTCTTTTAAAAAGGTGTTTGAGTTTTTAGGTATTTGGCAGAATGATTTAAGACTCAAAAAATGAAAAGAAGAGGTATGTCTAAAATTTAAAAACCATATTTCCTGTTAGCTATGTTTAACCCATGTTGTTCTGTTTTTACCATTAAAGTGTTTAATTTAAATTGTCTAACCTTTTAAATTTTGATTGTAGGGAAAATGGTGACAGAAGACAAATAGAATACAGTGAAAATTTGGTATTGAAAATTGTTTTTAAATTTCACCAATATTCACATTATCTAATGCAAGTAAACATCATTGTACTCATAGGCCTGACTTCTAATGGTTTTGTAATATGAGCTTTGTTAATTTTTGCACAGTGCGTGTTGGGGATAGTTGGTGTGTGTAAAGGTTAAAGGTGGACAAAGAAATCATTTGACATAGTAAAATTCTGATTTAGGTGATATATATATATATCAACAGTTGTTGCCATTGGGATATTTTGTGTAAATGAAGAAAAATTTATAATAGATCGCTTCACAATTATGTGAATGTAAAAGGAATGTCCAGGAAAAACAATAGTCCTTTCTTTATCATTTAAATTATTAAGGTGGTTTTAATAGTAGATCTCATTTTTTTTTATCTTAGAATCCTCCTGTAAATGCCTCTAGGTATAATTGGAAGCAACTTTTATTTGTCCTTATATATTTATTTTTATTTATGTCTATGCCTTTTATTTTTTTTAAGATTTTATTTATTTTTGAGAGAGAAAGAGAGAGCATGTGTGTGAGAGAGACAAAACATGAGCGGCATGGAGGGTCAGAGGCAAATGGAGAAGCAGACTCCCCTGCTGAGCAGGGAGCCTAATGCAAGGCTCAATTCCAGGATTCCCGGATCATAACCTGAGTCAAAGGCAGACGCTTAACTGACTGAACCACCCAGGCACCCCTGTATATGTCTTTTAATAATAACTTATGCTTTTGGGGCACCTAGGTGTCTCAGTCCTTGAGCGTCTGCCTTTGGTTCAGGTCATGATCCCAGGGTCCTGGGATCCAGCCCCATATTGGTCTCCCTGCTCAGTGGGGAGCCTACTTCTCCCTCTTCAGCTCCCACGTCCTTGTGTTCCCTGTCTCACTATCTCTCTCTATGGTAAATAAATAAACTCTTTAAAAAATAATAATAACTTATGTTTTTGAGGTTGAAAATAATTATCTTGGTATCAAGACAGACAGTATTGTCTTATCTAGTGCCCAAAGCTGAACCTTAATTATTTTATTGTGCTTGATGATGAAGACACCAGGAAAGGAAATATTCCTTAGAGACACAAATAAATTTTTTAGAGAAACAGATTATAATGTGTCCTATAATTACTTGCACAAAATGTTTCACTTTGAAGGTGAGGACTTGGATAATAAAGTCCTTCAAACTTAAACCTGATTTCCAACTGACTAGCCTAGCAAACCTAAAAATACGCTTGTCTCAATGTATGCCGGGTGTTGAAATTAGTATCCTACAATTAATATTTCTTTAATTATGAGTTAGCTGAATGTTGATATGATAGGGAAATATATGTTTCCTAAAACTGGTGTCACCACTGTTCTGAGATACATTATGTGTGTGAAATGTACCAAATACTCTCACTCCTCCTCTCCCTTAGGCCATGCTCATCTCAAAATTGTTCATATTTTCAGTCTGTGTTTTAGACAAAGAATAAAATGGTAAGTGTAAAGCATAGAAGCAGATGGGGACGAATTTTATTGGTGAACATTTTCCCCTTAAAATTTTTACTTATTAAGTTATATATTTTAGTTACCAATTTACATATTTTATATTTTAAAACAATTTTGTCTTAGTAATTTGCATATTTTAAATCTTCTGCTAATTTTTTTTCCTCAAACTCACTATCCTGTCTTTTTAAATCCTTCTTTCCTTCTAGGTTTCTGTAAAGCTTTGTCTTTATCTATGTCTTCTCTTTACCTCTAACACCTCAATTTCCTGAAGACTATTTTGTATATTTCTGTCTTCGTCTCTATTGTTTATTCTCATTTTCACCTTACTTTACTTGATCTATTCTCAGAACCATAACATGCACAGGAGAACTGAACTTTTTTGTTATACACACTGAAATTACCAGACTGTTTCCACTGATTTTGTTTCAGGATACAAACTGGGAAGGGGGGATAGTGAAGAAATGGAAACACTAATAAGGTTGGCAAATAAATATATTCCCAATACCTCAAAGTCACTTATCTGAAATTGTATCTCATTAACCATGAAAGAAAATGACACAAGATCAGGCATTTGAGTTGATTAGTTGAAGAAAATGGTAAAGTTATGGTAGCCCTGTTTATTGATGATGGCGAGGTGTGTGTGTGTGTGTGCGTGTGTGTGTGTGTGTGTGTTAAATGCAATAAGTGGGCTGTTGTACTTTTAATGAGAGATACCACTTTGTTTCTAGTATGCAAACCTTTTAATTGAACAAGAAATGGCATCCATTCCAATTCTTATGTAAATTCAAGAGAGGAAAAGCATTTTTCTATGTTTGAAAAGTCCCTCTAATTTCCATCAAATTTATTTTCTTAAAAAAATCAACAATTTTTACCATTATATGGGTTATTCTCTGGTAGAATTACAAACCAAAGATGGAATTATCTGTCCAGACACTCTGCAAATGCAAACTATAGTTCTTCCTGGCATATTGGTCTTCAAAACCTGAATGAACATTGTGTTACTCTATCTGAAATATCGCTTGCTAACTTTATTTTAGACAAGTAAATCACTTATTTTCCCACTGGTTTTGTCAATTTCTTTCTGTTTTTCTTTTCTGTTAAGAATTGGAAAAATAGAGGACAGTAATGGGAAACCACACACAAGCCATAGTGTTTATCCTGGCAGGTTTGACTGATGACCCACAGTTGAAAGTTGTGTTATTTGTCTTCCTGCTTCTCACCTACTTGCTGAGTGTCACTGGCAATCTGACCATCATCACACTTACCCTGGTGGATAGTCACCTCAAGACCCCCATGTATTTTTTCCTTCGGAATTTTTCCTTCTTAGAAATTTCCTACACTACTACATGCATCCCTAAATTGTTGGTTACTATGGCAACTGGAGACAAAACCATTTCCTTTAATTGTTGTGCAACTCAAGTGTTTTTTGCCTTCCTTCTCGGTGCATCTGAATTTTACTTGCTGGCTGCTATGTCCTATGACCGCTATGTTGCCATCTGTAAGCCCCTGCATTACACAACCATCATGAGCAGTAAGATCTGCATACAACTTGTATCCTGTTGTTGGCTTGCTGGATTCTTTACCATCTTTGTACCTCTCCTCTTAGGCCTAAAACTTGACTTCTGTGCTTACAAAATTGTTGATCATTTCTACTGTGATACAACTCCCCTCATGCAGATCTCCTGCTCAGACACACAGCTCATTGAAACCATGGGATTCATTTCTGCATCGATGACACTCGTGGTCACGTTGGTAATGGTTATAATTTCATATACTTTTATTGCCATAACAATTCTAAAAATCCCTTCAACTAAACAGAAGAAAAAAGCTTTCTCAACGTGTTCTTCTCACATGATCGTGATATCCCTTTCTTATGGCAGCTGCATCTTCATGTATGTGAAGCCATCAGTCAAACAAAGAATATCTTTTTCCAAGGGAATTGCAGTGCTCAATACTTCCGTGGCTCCCCTATTGAATCCTTTCATCTACACCTTGCGGAACCAGCAAGTGAAAAAAGCCTTCATGAACATGATACATAGGGTTGTTTCTTTCTCAAGCAAATGAATATCCTGTTGCATTTTATATAAAAGAAATTAACAAAGGAACTTCTAATAATATCAATGTATCCATTAGTAGCTTCCAATACACAGTTTCTTCTGGTTTGTTTTGATTTTTTTTTTGCTTTCATGTCTTTGATATTCATTTTTATCTCTTCTCAAACTTCATTTGCACAAAAATCTTTGTTCCAAAGAATCTAATTTTCTTTATGTCCTTCAAGAGATATTTTTTCCTCATCTCAGTTCCTTTACCTGTAAATATCTGAAAGAAATAGAGCTAAGCTTTCAATCTGTCTCTATTATCTTTGAATTCTAGTCAAGAATATGAAGTATTTTATTTTATATTTAATGTAGCATGCAATGTAAGGGCTGTTATAATTCTTTATTTATACCTAGTTACAACCTACTTAAAACAAACATTTACTTATATGTTTTATAATACTACTGAATTAATGATACAAACTCTATTTAATAAAATGAAAAGATAATTGTGACAGAGAATAACTATTAGTGTTGATGATCAAATTAAAAAATATTAGTTTATTTCGAGAACAATTGTGGGGGCACCTGAACAGCTCAGTCAGTTAAGCGTCCACCCTTGATTTTGGCTCAAGTCATGATCTCATGGGTCATGACATCAGTCCCCATGTCACACTCCATGCTTAGTGGGGAGTCTGCTTGAAGATTCTCTCCCTCTGCCCTTCCTACCATACACTCCTGCTCTCTCATTCTCTCTAAAATAAATAAATCTTTAAAAAAATAAAACTAAAAAAAGATTGTGCATTAGAGTATATCCCATTGAAACGAGTGGTTTAGTTTGTGTTAGAGAATTATGAGCAATTACAAATATTTCAATTAACCTGACAAATAATTCAATTAAACCTGTCAGGAGAAATTTATAAATGAAGAACTGTGTAACAGCTAAAGCAAATGATTTATAGTTTGAAATGTTCCCTCCCCCCCCACAAATCTATGTTTAGATGGCTTCACTTATATATTATACAAAAATTTCTAAAAATACCAAGTACACACACATTGTCCAAAAAATGGGGGAGGAAATACTCAATTCATCCCTAAGCCATCATTATTGTGACACAAAAACACAGGCAAGGCATTAAAAGAAAAAATAAATTCAGAAAATATTACCTATGAGTACAAATAAATTCTGAAATAATATATAAAAATTAAATCCAAATAACATATAAAAGTGATAGTATACCATGACCAAGTGGGGTTTATTTGTAAAATGCACTGTCCATTTAACATTAGAAAATATATTGATATAATCCTTAACATGCAAACACAAATGCATCAAACAGTGTGAGAAAAAAATAATAGCATTGAAAAGAGAAATAGATGAATCCTCATCATAGTTAGAAACTTCTTACTTGAAGTTAGAAGTTTCTGTCCAAAATGGGCAGAAGTAGCAGGCATAAAATTGGTAATGATATATTTGAACTCAACAACACCAAGAATCAACTACATATAATTGACATCTATAAACTATTTCAACCAACAACAGCTATAATCCTTTTCTTCCCAAGTTCACCAATACAGATCACATTCTGGACCATAAAACACACTTAAAAATTTTTGAAGACTATAACTGATACAATATTGGCTCTCAAACCACATGATATTAAACTAGAAATCAATAAAAAAGATGAACGAGAAATCTTAAACTATTTGTAGATTAAATAACTTCTAAATAACACATGGATCAAAAAAGAAATCTCAAAAGGAATTTAAAACTTCTTTATTTATTATTTATTTTTTTATTATGTTCAATTTGCCAACATATAGTACATCATTAGTTTTTGATGTAGTGTTCAATGATTCATTAGCTGTGGAATAGCATGGAGAACCATAAGGGAAGGGAGGGAAAAATGAATGGAAAGAAATTTAAAATTTTTTAAATAAATGAAAATGAAACAACACGCATTAAAGTTTGTAGGATGCAGTGAAAGCAATACTTAGAGGGACACTTATAGCACCAAATGTATCTACTAGAAAAGAGGAAAAATCTATAATCAGTTATCTGTTTCCACTGTAGGATATGGCAATTAAAAGGATAAAAATAATAAAATAAAAAAATATAAATATAAAATAAAAAAATAATGAACAATTCTAAAATCGGATAACCTAAATGCAAGTGACCATTCTTTGAAAGAAAAAATCTGCCAAAACTCACATAAGAATAATCCAAAAGGTTTATATCTATTAAAAATTCACATAATAATTAATTACCTTCTAAAACAGATAGCATCAAGTATTCCATGTTCATATTTTCTCAGAATACTGTTAAGATACCACCCAAAACGATTTACAGATTTAGTTCAATCTCTATCAAATTCTAATAGCATTACTTTTTTTAAAAAATGGAAAACAAACAACAAAAAAATTGGAAAAGTTGATTCTCAGATTCAAATAGACCTGCAAGGAAACCTGAATATCGAAACCCATCCTGAAAAAGAAGGGAAAAGTGAGAAGACTCACATATCCCAGTATCAAAGCACACTACGAAGCCACAGTAATCAAAAGACGTGTGATACTGGCAAAAGGACAGATATATAGAAACATGGAATAAAATTAAGAGTCCACAAATAAGCATATACATCTATCACTAATTTTTCCCTAGGGTACCAAGATCATTCAGTGGAGAAAGAATAGCCTTTTCAACAAACAGTGCTGGCATAACTAGATAATCACATGTAAAAGAATAAAATTAGACTATAAAAATCACCTCAAAGTATAGCTATCTACTTAGATGTAAAAGAAGACTATCCAACTCTTTTAAAAAGGGTGGATATATGACCTTGGATTTGGACTTGGCAATGGATTTTTAGATATGGTATGAGCAACAAAAGGATTAAATTGGGCTTCACCAAAATTAAATGCTTTTGTTCATCTAAGGACATCATCAAGAAGTGAAAATAAAATCTACAGAAAGGGAAAAAATATTTTCAAATTTTATATCTTAAAAAGCTCTAGCATCCAGAATATATGAAAAAATTATTACGAATCAGCAACAACATCATAAAGGAATAACCCAATTAGAAATGTGCAAGGATTTGGGGGCTCCTGGGTGGCTCAGTCATTGACGTGTCCAACTCTTGGTTTCAGCTCAGGTCATGCTCTCATGGGTCCTGAGATCAGCCCTGTGTCAGGCTCCACACTCAGTGGGGAATCTACTTCAAGATTCCTTCCCTCCAACCCTCCCCCAACTAGCACATCTTTGTGTGCAAGTGCACACATGCTCTCTCTCTCAAATAAATAAGATAATTTTTTAAAATATGCAAACATTTGAATACAAATTTCTTGAAATGTCCAACAAGCACATGCAATGACGCTCAATATTATTAGTCATTATGGAACTGCAAATCAATACCATGATATACCACTTCAAACCCATTAGGATGACTCTAACTTTTAAAATGTTGATGTGGAGTAATTGGAATGCTTTTATAATATTAGTGGGAATGTAAAATTGGGTAGTCACTTTGGAAAATGTTGGCACTGTATGTGGACCAGAGATGTTTAGGTCAGGTTTGTGTTATGTAAAAAGGTAGAGTCCACTGAAATCTAGCTTACAGAATAGCAAAGGCTATCATAAAGAGTAATAGAGAAATATAGCCTTTTTAAAAAAGATTTTATTTATTTATTTATTTATTTATTTATTATTTGACAGAGAGAACAAGAGAGCACAAGCAGGGGGAGCAGTCAACGGAGAGAGAGAAGCAGGCTCCCTCTGAGCAGGGAGCCCAATGTGGGAATCAGTCCCAGGACCCGGGATAATGACCTGAGCCAAAGGCAGATGCTTAAACATCTGAGTCACCCAAGCACTCCAAAATATAGGCTTCTTTGGTTTCTTTCTCCGTTTTTCTTTTTTATATGGCTCTATTAATGGAAAGTGTTATCCTTTTGTGAAGCTTAGATTAAAAGAAAACAAATTCAGAGAGTTTGATAGATTTAGTAAATTTTTGAGTAAAAATTATATGAGTGAAGTTTTAGAGGACGTTACTACTGACTAATAGAATATTAAAAGAAGTTGGGTGTCCACAGCAATGTGTTTATGAGGATATTAAGAGAGTAGGTACCTCTGTAACCTTTCCTCTTTAATTCTCATTTTTTTACCTCTTCTCTTCTCATTTATCCCCCTTCTTCATAGAAATCAGCTGTGAGAAGCCACACAACAGTGACACCTTTTAATCTTCTTGGACTGACCAATGATCCACAATTACAGGTGATCCTGTTTCTCCTTTTTATTTTTGTCTTTACGTACACATTGAGCGTCACTGGGAATCCAACCATAATTACCCTCACCCTACTGGACTCTCATCCAAAGACGTCCATGGATTTCTTTTCCAAAATTTCTCATTTTTAGGAGTCTCATTCACAGCTATCTGCATCCCCAAATTTCTTGTCAGTATGGCAACAGACGATAAAGAAGTAGGGAAGCTGAAGGAAGCTCCAAGAAGAGCCGGATTCCAGACATGTTCCAGGACATTAGCTTCACACAAATTTAGCTGACACCAGCATCAAGACCCTTACCCTTGGTGATTTATAAAATAATACCTATTGTTCACCTGATACTCACTTTTCCCTGGATTCCTGGGGAAACGCGCACCCTAGACCATTTTCTGATATAAACCCCTAGCCCCCCAAAACAACAGAGACTCATTCTCCTTTCCTTTCCAAGTCTCCCAGACACTCTGTCTACTAGTCTGTCATTTACACTATTCAGTAAACTCTGTTTCTACTTTCTCTGGCTCACATTGGAGTTCTATCCTGTGGGAAGTCAAGGACCCTCTTGGCTGGTCCTGTGGGACCCTCCCCTGGGTCCTCACACCCAGTCTGCCTGCATCAATAAGACCATTTCTTACAACAGTTGTACAACACAGTTGTTTTATAGTGGCGTGGGTGCAGACAAATTTTTTCTTCTGGTTCCTTAAACCAATGTTTATCTTTGGACTATTACTACACAGGCTCTAGGCAGACTTCCTTAAAGATCTGTGTACTTAAACTATTTGAATAATGAGACCTTTATTGGTGAATAAAAGGTTTCAAATAAGTTTACTCTTTTAATGATCTAAACAATAATCTTGTTTTCAGAGGGGTTGAAATTCCTAATTATGAAGCTTTCAGAAGAAATGGAAAATAGAATTATAACAGTAGAACGTTAGAAAAAATATTTTGAATAGTCTTAGAAGATTCTCAGAAGCACTGAATGAAAGTAAGAGTAATCATACTTTCAGTAATAAATTTAAAAAATGGCTTGCAAATTTGTATGTCAGTGAGAATTCCCTGATGCCCATGAATTGCTACACAAAGACCAATACAAGGTCTTTTGTATATCAGATTCTAAAAACAGTCACCAACAATTGTGGTCAGATGCATTTACATAGGGTTTATAAACAGATGGAAGTATTAACCTAATTTCCCTGAAGAAAAGGAGTGAGATAGATGAAAGATATGCTTCTATCACTTCCCTAAACCAAAATTAAGTGTGGAAAACCTACACAAAGGAAATGTGTCTTTCCTGGATGGAAGTTTGCTGAATCTTGGAATATGAAGATGTACACTATGTTTGCCAAAGGAATAGAGTCTGTGCATTTTTTGTTCAGGTTAGAATTAACATAATTTTGCTAGGTAGAAAACAAGCTGGAATTGAAATAAAGATTCTGGCAAACAAACCTTATATCAGGTAATAATTTGACACTATGTTGCTATGAAAAACACTGAATTTATTTCACAACACTTTTAGAAAACAGATGGGTAACATAGGATATACTGGTTGTATTCCAGACATAGGAACGAAAGATACAGGAATTATAACTGTAATTTACGTTTATAAGACTACCAAGGTGATTCTGCACAAAACATTTCAACATTACTTAAATACCAGGTGTAAGTTCAAAATGCAATTCTGGTACACAGGTCCCTTCAACTTCTCTAGACTTGTTACCTCTACCTGTATAATACCATATTAAGTATTAGTTGAAACTTGAATTGTTCCTGATATTGTTCAAAACAAGCAATATCTTTTTCTGAGTGCTAAAAAGGCACCTGGATGGCTTAGTCAGTTAAGCATCCAACTCTTGGTTTTGGCTCAGATCATGATCTCAGGGACCTGAGATCAAGGCCCACATCAGCTCTAGGTTCAGCAAGGAGTCTACTTCCCTTTCTCTCTGCTCCTCCCTCCGTTCTTGCACATGCACTCTCTCTCTCTCTTAAATAAATGAAATAAAATCTTTAAAAAAATTATCTTACTTTATATATGGAAATTCTGAGACACAAAAATTTTATGTGTTCTGTGAAGTACTCAACATTGTAAGGAAACTTTACAGAATGCAGGCCGAATATCTCAAAAATCCTGTTTTAAGCATTAGATATACTAATTTCTCAAATGCTTGTGGTTATACTTCAGTCTTATTTCCATATGTAAATTTTTAGTCTCAATATTACTTTCTCCTGAAAGGTCTCCCAGAACTCCAAAATTACTCAGAAGCTATACAATATGCCCCATAATATTTTAATATCCCTTTACTACAACACTAGTTTTACACTATGTAGTAATATTAGGGTTATGTGTTTGTCTCCTTTAAGTAAGGCAAGCTTCTTAAATGTAAGGATGGAGCACCTTGCAAGGCCTGAAATAAGGGAGATACATAACAGATGTTTAATTAACAAATGACATATAACAAATTATACTTATAAAAGGCATATTTTTTAAAAGTCATGGTTTCTAGAAGCTAATATACAATAAAGAAATGTTATTTAGAGCTTATGGTACAGATTTGAAGGAATGTTTTCATCAGGAAGAATAAAATGTGAAGGTGGAACTTAGCTGCAAGATTCTCCAAGAGAATGTTCTGTATGTGATAAGTAATGAGGCAAAAATAAAACAGGATCAGAAGAAATGAATGAGATCACCTGGGTGGCTCAGTCAGCTGAGCATCTGCCTTTGCCTCGGGTCATGATTCCGGGGTCCTGGGATCAAGCCCTGCCTCAGGCTCCCTGGGAGCCTGCTTCTTTCTCTCCCTCTGGCCCCCACCCTGCTTGTGCTCTCTATCTCAAATAAATAAAATCTTAAAAAAAGAAATGAATGACAAATTTTTTGTTTTTATACCAAGGTTGTGATTTGTAGCATTCATTACAAGTGTTTTTTTGAAAAACACATCTTTTGTAACATACCCCAGAAGACTTCTTTCACCTGTTGGTTCCTTAGGGTATAAATGAAGGGATTTAGTAAAGGGGTAACTGAGGTATACAGCAAAGCTACACCTTTGGATACAGTCACCCTTTCCTTGGCAGATGGTTTAATATACATAAAGATGCAGCTCCCATAAGTCATGGAGACAACAATCATATGGGAAGTACAGGTGGAAAAAGCTTTGGTCCTTTGCTGTGCCGAAGGGAATTTCATAATGGTCTTTATGATGCAAGTGTAGGAGAGAATCACTAACACCAATGTGACCACAAGGGTCACCACAGCAAAGATAAAAGACATTAATTCTAGGACACGTGTGTCTGTGCAAGATATCTGCAGGATAGGAGAAGTTTCACACATAAAGTGATCAATTATTTTGGAAGCACAGAAATCCAGCTTCAGTCCCATAAGCACTGGAGGAAAGATGATTAGGAATCCGGTTAGCCAAGAGGAAAGTACAAGCTGATAGCACACTCTGCTCTTCATGATGATTGGGTAATGCAAAGGTTTACAGATAGCAACATAGCGGTCATAGGACATGGCAGCCAAAAGGTAAAACTCTGTAACCCCCAGTAAAAGAATAAAAAATAATTGTGCTGCACAATTATTATATGAGATGGTTTTTTCTCTAGTCACAATGGTTTTCAAGTATCTGGGAATACATACTGTTGTGAATATGGTTTCTAAAAATGAGAAATGACGGAGAAAGAAATACATTGGTGTCTTGAGGCGAGGATCCAGCAGGGTGAGGAAGATAATGATTAAGTTCCCCATCACGCTCAATGTGTAATTAAGAAAGAGAAACATGAAAATCACAATTTGCAGTTGTGGGTCATCTGTCAGTCCTAGGAGAATGAACTCTATTTCCATTGACTGGTTTTTCATTTCTCTTGTATGAGCCTTAACAAATACACATAAGAAAATTAAACATACACACGAATATAATACACTGTAGTGTAATATAAACTATCCTATATATATATATATATACACACACATGCACATTAACCTATGTATAAATATATAAAACCCAAATACATATAAATAAGATTGTGTAGATAAATTAACTTAAATACATAGAAATTAACCTAAATATATATACTAAATAAGTATATATACTAATTGTACATTTTAACTAAACATNTTTTAACTAAACAAATATATTAACCTAAATATTTATATATTTACCTAAAGCAAGAAAAATGTATATCTTCTCTAATCTATCTCTTTGGAAATGATTTCTCCAGTCTGAAATCCATGATGACACGTAATTACATGCTATGAAAATAATAAATTTTTTTCATCCATTAGTTCTCATTATTATAATATTCCTCACAGTTTTTTCTCTGGAAAGTGAATATTTTCTTTCGTTGATATGCATTTTTTACCCATTCCTCCTTCCTGGACTCAACTCTGCATGAAAAATTTAAATAAAAGAATATGAGTTATTTTACATGTATTTTTCTCTCTTTTATATTCCACCTGTGAAAATACACTATGTTGATCTGTGTTTTAGAATGTTTATCAGGGTGATTTTCAAAGTCAGGATTTACATTTATATTATTACTCCCGTGATAGTCAATGACTAAGCAGAATTGATTTCCATTAATTAGATAAAGTGAAATTTTTTCTGCACCGAGAGTACACAATTATTATTATGAATTTTCTTCACTTGGCCTTGCTATATTCAAATGGACAGTTGTTTTTCAATATGTACATCAAATACAACAAAGCAAAACATGAAAAAAACAAACATCATATTTTAATAAAAATTAGTCTCTATTTTTTAATTAATCTTTTAGAGGTATATTCCTACATGTATCTACATAATTTGGGTCACTTTTTTTTTTACTTTACCCATATTCTTTGTAGAATTGTTGAATACTAATACTACAGAAATTATTGTAGTGAAGTGAAATCTGCCACCTCAAAATGTGTCTCTTTGGCATGGTCATTAATTTAAGTTGAGTTTTTTTTTTTTTTGAAAAATGGAAGACTCAGAATGTTTTTCTTTTTACCTCCTCCTCAACTGCCTAAAACAATTTAGATAAAGGACCTGCTCCAAAAAGGGAATTATCACCATAAACTACAGTGTAATATGAAGTAGCTGTGACAGAGAGGGAGGAACTTAGTAAAGTCTGTTTCTTAAAATTTTTCCATATGTCCCATTGTTTCTGTGCGGCCCAGAAAACATTTGTTTCCCAAATTTTTGGTTTTTTTTTAAAGATTTTATTTATTCATTTCACAGAGGGAGAGAGATCACAAGGAGGCAGAGAGGCAGGCAGAGAGAGGGGGGGGGGAAGCAGGCTCCCCGCTGAGCAGGGAGCCCGATGAGGGCCTCAGTCCCAGGACCCTGAGATCTTGACCTGAGCCGAAAGCAGAGGCTTTAACCCACTGAGCCACCCAGGCGCCCTTGTTTCCCAAACTTTTACCTTTTTTTTTTCCTTTGAATTCTCCTTCTTCTCTTTGAAGTCCCAGACCTCCACATACTTCTTTGCTCAGAATGGCATATAAGCCTCAATCGCCTGACTGCCTATTATTCTTATATTCTTATGGAGCTACCCTATATATATGCAATTAATTTCATTTTCTCCTGTTAATCTGTCTCATGTCAAAAGAATCTTAACTATTAGAGTAACATTTTTCCTCCTTAACGTCATACTAACCTGTTCTTTCCAAGAATTCTACTTATTTCTATGACATACCAGTCCGTTTTATGTGAAACATGCTAGTCTATTTCATTATATACATTACCTGCAGACTTATAGAGGAAATGGTTTGCAAAAGCGCTCTCTGTTATTTTTATTCTTTTGTGTATGTCTTATTAATATTGCTGCTTATATATTATTTTTTCTTATTTGGGTAAAGATAAGCTGTTCCATGCTTAATGTGACTTTCTGAAACAGATTTTAGGGAATAGCTTTAATATTTTTCATGGCAAGTGAAGACTTGCCATCTTCGGCTTCTCTGGGGCCACAAAGTTTTATGTAAAAATATATGTTTATGTCCTCGTTATAACTCCCACCTTGCTCTAGTTTTGATTTGAAAAGCAATGGTCCAGGAGTTAGTCATACAATTTCTGTTACCACGTGGATCTAACAGACTGTTCTAGAACCACGGTATTTCAGATTTTAGAAAAGAGATGCTCAGTATTTTTTCCACATCGCTTTACTCAGGACAATACTTAATTGATGAAGAGGATCAGAGAAAATCAAAGTTAGATATAACTATATTGAACAAAATAGATGACAACATCTGCTAATACATGACTGTTAAATGACTACACCATTAAAAAACAACTGTAAACCTTAAAAATTTAGTAGTCAAATTCAACTCTCTGAATGGCACTTGTGCATTTGATTTAATTTCTGATTTTGAAGTCAAGTTAAAATTATAGTCACCTTACCTTCTTGGATCTATTGTATCTAGTGTCCCCTTATGCGTACATGCCAGAGGTGTATGTTAACATATTTAACCATGATTTTACTCTCTTACCATCATATTTTATTATATAAGCTGGATATTTCCTATCAATGATTTTTGTGGGAGGGACCATGTACATAT
>LNAC01000236.1:585201-641138 GCA_002007465.1 Ailurus styani
CGGGGTATCAGAATAGATTAAAAAACAAACAAACAAACAAACAAACAAACAAAAACAATACCTACTGGTAAACTGCTTACAAGAAAAGTGCCTGGGGCATATGGGAGGGAGTGTTATTTACTAATCTGAGAGCACAGCCTGGAGGGACAGAGATCCCTGGGAGGCTCTCCAGGAGCAAAGGAGCTGACTGGCACTTTATTCCCCCTCCTCCTGCATAAACTGAGGGACACCCACAGGAACCAGCACAGTGCCTACATTCATTACCTAAACTGTTTACACTGTGCCCACCCTGTCCATCCTTCCATCTTCCGCAGATCTGCTCTTTTTCACTCACAGTTGCCTCAGTCCTGATGCTGCAAATGCCCTCTTCCAGACTACCAGTGCAAACCCTGCCAACACTGCGTCTCTGGATCTGTGCACTTTGCAGGGTCTCAGTCCCAGCAGTGCTGGTGGGTCCCTTCCCATGGAAGATTTATACACATCTTGTTAAAACTGTGCAACCCACCCTCACCAACCTGGTCCCAGGGGTGGCAACATGTCCCCTCTCACTAGCATGCAAACTTTGCAGCATTGCATGTCCCACTCCCTCCAATATGTTCTTGGCCAGAGCCCATTCAAACCAGGCACAAGCATGGCAGGGTGCAAGCAGACTTGACAGGGGCCAGCACCACTCCAAAGTGCCCTGGACTCAAGGGAAGATAAGCACACATCACTCAGATTCACCCCTAGCAGTGGGCTGGGGGAAGACAGCTGGACTGATTGCAGGCCCCACCCACCAACGAAAGCTTCTCAGGGGACAACACAGGGAAAGTGCCTTGCCATTGGGTGCTACTGCGTCTCTGACAAACACCTGGTCTCACTAAACTCCGCCCAAGGCAACCCCAGATTGATCCACTCATACCACAGGGACACAACAATGCCCACAAGAGGCAAAGAGAGCCGCCAAGATAGTTGGAATGAAGGAAAAAGTGGTGACCAACATAATATAGCAAGGCACGTGGAGCACAGATAGGAGACACCCCTCCTGTGCCAGGTTCTGGTGACTAGGGGACAATGCCCTGCAGGGCATACAGGATTTCCTCTTCATAAAGCTATTACTGTTAGAAGCAGGAGAAGTAGCTGACTTTCCTAACACAAAGAAACAGACAGAGAATAAGAAAAAATGATGAGGCAGAGGAATATATCCCAGATGAAAGACCAGAACAAAACTACGGCAAGAGACCTAAGTGAAATGGAGATGAGTAATATGCCTGATACAGAATTTCAAGTTATGATCATAAAGATACTTACTAGATTTGAGAAAAGAGTGGAGACCCTCAGTGAGACCCTTAACAGAAAGATTAATGGGAAACAATCAGAGATTAAGAACAAAATAAATGAAATTTTAAAACACTGCATGGAATAAGTAGCAGACTGGAGAAAGTGCAACCAAAATTGGTGACCTGAAGACAGAGTAATGGAAAGTAATCAAGCTGAGCAGATGAAAGAAAAAATCATGCAAGATGAGAATAGACTTAGGGAACTCGGAGACTCCATCAAGTGTAATCACATCCACATTATAGAAAGTTAACAAGTGTTATTTGGATTCAGAAAAGCCTGGGAAAACTCCCTGCTCTAGCCCTTCAAGCTCTGTGATATCGAATGTTTTCTAACTTGCCTTAACTGAAGATTTCACTGGTAAAAGAGAGGAAATTAATGGATCACTGTTATTTTCAGTTCATTTAAAATCTCATCTGTAGATTAAATGACATACTATTTCAGCCAAATTCTGGCTCCATATTTGTAACTTTGGTAATCTGAATCCTAGAGTCTGCATACTCCATCTCTTCTCTTCATGGCCGATTTCATGTACCCTGTGCTCATGTTGCTCTTAAACCTAAATTATTGTAGGACCATTTCATAGTCAATAATATTCACACATTTCATGTGTGATTATTTTCCCCTACTGCAACTTTCTTGTTCAGACACAAAATTCCTAGACATAATGGGGTTTTCCTGTGCTGTGTTTACTTTAATGTTCACTTTGGCGTTGATATTACTGCCCTACATACCTATCATCAGAATAATTTTGAGGATTCCTTCTGCTAGTCAGAGGACATAGGCCTTTTCAACTTGTTCATCCCACATGATTGTCATCTCATCTCCCATGGCAGCTGCATTTTTATACATACTAAACCCTCAGCTAAAGACAGTGTCTCTGAGCAAGGGAGTTGGTTTGCTAAACACCTCAGTAGCCCCTATGCTGAACCCCTTTATTTACAGTCTAAGGAACCAGCAAGTCAAGCGAGCCTTCATGGACAGGGCAAGGAAGATTGTATTTTTCTCAAGCAAATGAAATGCTGTGGTGTCACAAATTAGACACGTTGCAGGGCAATTTAAAATATACAAACATGAAATTTGAGCCAACTTTAAATCCCAGTAGTCTTCCGCCATCCTTTCTTTCTTTCTAACACTTTAAAGCACATTTAATATATTTTCCATTCAACTGAAATAATTTCACATGACTTTCTGGCTCCCATTCTTCTGAACCCATTGTTAGTTGCAACTTCTTGAAAAATAATTGTTTTATTCAGAAAGTTGTACTCGAGTTTTGTTTAGGAAAACAATTACCACCTGGAATGGATGAGACACTGTGTAAATACTGGTGTGATATTTTTCTTACTCGATAAAGACAATATAATCTTGTGATTTTCACTGATCTTCATCAGAAATTCCTTTCACCATCATGTAGTTCCTCTAGGAAAAAAATTCCTCAAATGCCATGTGATTTATTGAAAAACATAGATGTTTTATTTAAAAATAAAAAATTATTGCATGCTAAATAGGGTATGTCCACATAATTTAACTATTGATTTAAAAAAAAAAAAAAGCATAGATCTGGGGCTCCTGGGTGGCTCAGTCATTAAGCATCTGCCTTTGGCTCAGGTTATGATCCCAGGGTCCTGGGATCAAGCCCAGCATCAGGCTCCCTATTTGGCAGGAAGCCTTGTTCTCCCTCTCCCATTCCCACTGCTTGCATTCTCTCTCTCACTGAGTCTCTCTCTGCCAAATAAATCAATAAAATCTTAAACAAACAAAAAAGCATAGATCTTTAAGAATATAAAGATCTCCATATTTCCAAATCCCATAATGACTCTCAGTAATATATAAGTATATAAGTAGATACATGAATATATACACACATACACACATACTGCAGAAAACAGTGAAGAAAGAGCTGTTTGAGATCAATGGAATACATTCACTTGCTCTAATTACATGGAATGTAAGCTCCTCTTTCTCATTACACTAGTATATATATGTATAGCTCCTTCTCTAGGTTTGAACTAGTTTAAAATTGGGCATGTATGTAAATTATTTAATGCCTAAACAAAATCATTCAAGTTTTTAGAAAATAAAAACTTCATAACAGAACAAAATTTTCCACGTCATATAAAATTAGAATTTCACCTGTTAAATGAAAGAGTTTTACTTCTCCATTCTACTGAAGGTATTAAGTGCCTAAAGTATTTTGGATGGTATGTATGTGTGTATGTGTGTGGGTGGGTGGGTAGGTTAAATAAGAATTGTGGATATTAAAATGCCTAAATAATAGAAATTACTTTTTAGTAATATAAAATATACTAAAATCCTAATTAGTGGTGCAATATTCCTAATGATCCCTATGCAATGTATTCAGTTGAGAAATACAGCACAGGATTTGTTGGGAAAAAAAGTGATAGAAAATTGAAGGAGACTCAAAATGTAAGAGAAAACTTATGAATGGTTTCTCAATTTCATCCTATCTGAAGTATAATTTGTATGTGAAGCAAGGCAAATAGTTGACAAACAGGGTTTCTTCTCAACATGCTCAAACATCTCAACATATACTTCCCCCATGGTAAGTCAGATGTCAGATAAATATGGCAAATGTAAGGTACTATAGGGATGGAAATGAATCTGTCAAGCACACAGTGTAATTAGTTATCAAAAAATAGTAGTGATTGTTACTGAAGGTTACTGGGGGGTGGGAGGGTAGGGATAGGGTGGATGGGTTATGGACATTGGAGAGGGTTCATGCTATGGTGAGTGCTGTGAAGAGTGTAAGCCTGATGATTCACAGACCTGTACCCCTGGGGCAAATAATAATAAAAAAATAATAATGATTATTAATAACATGGGCTTATATAGCTAATTGCTATGGTTGTGAATAAGTACAAATTGTATTTGTAAAGTGGTGAGAACACTTAACTTGAGACCTACTCATTTATATTTTTAAAGGCACAATACAGTAATGTTTTCTTTAATTTTTATTTAAATTCAGTTAATTAAAATAAAATGTATTATTATTTTCAGAGCTAAGGTCAGTGATTATAGTCTTATATAATACCCAATGTTCATTACATCACGTGTCTTCCTTAATGTCCATCACCTGGTTACCCCATCCCCTCACCCCTTTCCCCTCTAGCAATCCTTAGTTTCTTTCCTATGATTAAGAGTTTTTTATGGTTTGTGTCTCTCTCTGATTTCACCTTGTTTTATATATTCTGCTCTCTTTCCCTATGATCCTCCATTTTGTTTCTTAAATTCCACATATGAGGGAGATCATATGATAATTGTCTTTCTCTGATGGACTTACTTTGCTTAGCATAATACCCTCTAGTTGCACCCACGTCATTGCAAATGGCAAGATTTCATGTCTTTTGATGGCTAAATAGTATTCCGTAGTATAAATGCACCACATGTTCTTTATCCATTCATCTGTCAATGGACATTAGCAGGAAGTTGCTGCTGGGGCTGCGATTGGGGTCACAGAGGTTGCTTCCTGTGTTCTGCTCAAGGATTTTGATGGATTCTCTCTCACATCTAAGTCTTTCATCCATTTTGACTCTTTGTTGCTTATGGTGTTAGGAAACGGTCCAGTTTCATTCTTTTGCATGTGTCTGTCCAATTTTCCCAATACCATTTGTTGAAAAGGCTTTTTCAACAAAAGTCTTTTGCCACTGGATATTCTACCTGCTTTGTTGAAGAGTAGTTGACAATAGAGTTGAGGGCCCATTTCTGAGTTCTCTATTCTGTTCCATTGAGCTATGTCTCTGTTTTTGTGCCAGTAGCATACCATCATCTGGATGATTACAGATTTGTAATACAGGTTGAAGTCCAGGATTGTGATGCCATCAGCTGTGGTTTTCTTCTACAACTTTTTCTTGGCTATTCAAGGTCTTTTTGGAGTCCATACATATATAGGATTATTTTTTTCCAGCTCTGTGAAAAAAGTTGATGGTATTTTGATAGAGATTGCAATGAATGTGTAGATTGCTCTAGGTAACATAGACATTTTAACAATATTTATTCTTCCAATTCATGAGCATGGAGCATTTTTCCATTTCTTTGTGTCTTCCTCAATTTCTTTCATGAGTATTCCATAGTTGTTTTTTTTTTAAGATTTTATTTATTTATTTGACACAGAGAGAGAGATTACAAGTAGGCAGAAAGGCAGGCAGAGAGACAGGGAGAGGAGGAAGCAGGCTCCCTGCTGAGCAGAGAGCCCGATTCGGGCCTTGATCCCAGGACGCTGAGATCATGACCTGAGCCGAAAGCAGAGAATTTAACCCACTGAGCCACCCAGGCGCCCAAAGTATTCCATAGTTTTTTGAGTAAATATCCTTTGCCTGTTGGTTAGGTTTATTCCTATATATCTTATGGTTCTTGGTACAATTGTAAATGAGAACCACTCCTTAATTTGTCTTTCTTCTGTCTTATTGTTAGTGTATAAAATTCAACTGATTTCTGTGCATTGATTTTATATCCTGCCACTCTGAATTACTGTATGAGTTCTAGTAATGTGAGGGTGGAGTCTTTTGGGTTTTCCACATAAAGTATCAAGTCATCTAAGAAGAGTGAGAGTCTGGGGGTGCCTGAACGGCTCAGTCATTAAGCGTTTGCCTTCAGCTCAGGTCATGATCCCAGGGTTCTGGAATCCAGCCCCACATAGGGCTCTCCCTGCTCTGAGGGAAGCCTGCTTCTCCCTCTCCTGCTCCCCCTGCTGGTGTTCCTTCTCTCACAGTGTCTCTCTCTGTGTCAAATAAATAAATAAAATCTTTAAAAAAAAAAAAGAGTGAGAGTCTGACTTTTTTGCCAATTAGGATGCCCTTTGTTTCTTTTGTTATCTGATTGCTGAGGCTAGGACATTGTTGAACAATGGTGATGAGAGAGGTCATCCCTGCTGTGTTCCTGACCCTAGGAAAAAAGCTCTCAGTTTTCCCCCATTGAAAATGATATTTGTCTGGGCTTTTTGCATATGACTTCTATGATATTGAGGTATGTTCCCTCTATCCCTATACTGTGAAGAGTTTCAATCAAGAAAGCTTTATCAAATGCTTTTTCTGCATCTATTAAGAGGACCATACAGTTCTTGTCCTTTCTTTTATTAATGTAGTGTATCGTGTTGATTGATTTGTGGATGTTAAACCACCCTTGCAGCTCAGGAATAAATCCCACTTGGTTGAGGTGAATTATCCTTTTAATACACTTTTGGATCCTATTGGCTAGTAAATTGATGAGAATTATTCCATCTATATTCATCAGGGGTATTGGTCTATAATTCTCCTTTTTGGTAGGGTCTTTCTCTGGTTTTGGGATCAAGGTAATGCTGGCCTCATAAAAAGAGTTTTGAAGTTCTCCTTCCATTTCTATTTTTTGAACCAGCTGTAGAAGAATAGGCATTAGTGTTTCTTTAACTGTTTTGTAGAATTCCCCTGGAAAGCCATCCAGTCCTGGGCCCTTGTTCATTGTGAGATTTTTAATTACTGCTTCAATTACCTTGCTGGTTATGGGTCTGTTCAGTTTTTTCCTGCTTTAGTTTTAGTTTATACATTGCTAGGAATGCATCCATTTCTTCCACATTGCTTAATTTATTGGCGTATAGTGGCTCATAAAACGTTCTCATAATTTTATTTCTTCAGTGTTTTTTGAGATCTCTCATTTTCATTCATGATTTTATTTATTTGGGTCCTTTCTCCTTTTTGATAAGTCTGGTCAGGGGTTTATCAAACTTATTAATTCTTTCAAAGAACCTGTCCTAGTTTCGTTGTTCTGTTGTACTGCTCTTTTGGTTTCTACTTCATTGCTTTCTCCTGTAATCTTTATTAATTTTATTCTCCTTCCAGGTTTAGGCCTTTATTTGCTGTTCTTTCCCCAGAAACTTTAGGTGTAAGGTTCGGTTGTATATTTGAGACTTCTCTTGTTTCTTGAGAAAGGCTGGGATTGCTGTATTCCCCCCTAGTAGGACAGCCTATGCTGCATCCCAAAGGTTTTGAACAGTTGTGTTTTCATTTTCATTAGTCTCCACAAATTTCTTAATTCTTCTTTAATTTTTTGGTTGACTCATTCATTCTTTAGTAGGCTGCTCTTTAGCCTCCATGTACTTGAGCTCTTTCCGAATTTCCTCTGTGATTCCTCAAGTTTCAAAGCATTGCGGTCTGAAAATATGCAGGGATTGATCCCAATCTATTGGTACCAGTTGAGACCTGATTTGTGACCAGTATGTCACGATGTTCCATGTGCACTCAAAAACAATGTGTATTCTGGTGCTTCAGAATGGAATGCTCTGATATACATCTGTGAAGTCCATTTGGTCGAGTGTATCACTCAAAGTCCCTGTTTCCTTGTTGATTTTCTGCTAGATGATCTGTCCATTTTTGTGAGTGGGTGCTAAAGTCCCCTACGATTATTCTATTATTAAAGTATGTTTCTATACTTTGGTTATTAATTGGTTTATATACTTGGCTGCTTCCATGTTAGGGACACAAACATTTACAATTGTTAGATCTTCTTGTTGGATAGATCCTTTAAGTATGATATGATGTCCTTCTTCATCTATTATTACAGTCTTTGGATTAAAATCTAATTTATCAGGTATAATGATTGCTATACCAGCATTCTTTTGATATCCATTAGCATGATAAATTGTTTTCCATTCCCTCACTTTCAATATGGAGGTGTCTTTGAGACTAAAATAAGTCTAAGGTAAGGGGATTGGTAAAATGGGTGAAAGGGGAGAGGGAGATACAGACTTTCAGTTATGGAATGAGTAAGTCATGGGAGTTAATCACACAACAGGAGGATACAATGAATGATATTGTAATACCAGTGTAATGGGACAGATGGCAATTACACTTATGATGAACATAGCATAATGTAAAATTTGTTAAATTACTAAGTCGTACACCTGAAACTAACATCACATTTTGATTTTTTTAAAATTAATAACTTAAAAAAGAAAGCATAGGTAAATATGTTGAGCACAGTTAAGGTATTATTCAAGGGAATAATGAGGTCCAGAATTAGTCACATGGAGTGTGGATATAGTAAGCAGGTTGGGGCTGAGAGGTAAAATGATAAGGGATTTCTGGAGAGGCTTTTAGATCTGGCAGAGGATTTAATCCTGAATGGTTTTTGGAAGAATGTGGGCAATAGCCTAAAACCGAAGTCTGAAAATGTTTTGGGTTTTTGTTTTTTTTTAAACAAATTTGGTAACTGGGACATTTTCATTTAGGAGCTCTATGAAGGTTATAACAAAAGTACACAACAGGTTAGTAATAAAAGTACACAACAAAAATAAATTGTTTATTTATTCATTCTACATTACATAGGTGTAGATGTATAAATTAATGAAGTGTGGCTGCTACCTTCACTGAAGAGTCCACTACTGTGCAGCTCAGCACTGTATTTAACCAGTCCCAAAGGAATGGAGAATAAATTATCTCCTGAGTGTCAACTGAGTTCCATGGGAATACGAGGAAAAATAAGTACAGACAAAGGAAAACCAGATGGATTGGATCAGCTGGTAGGTACACTTTTGCTTTTATCTCACTATATTGCTAGCTATCTTGTTAGATGCATGTCATGGCATCACTGTACTTCTTAGCTTATCTCTCCTTTTCCTTTCTTCACTCTGGTCTCTCAGGGATTTATACAATGACCAGGGAAGGTAATATTGTTTTGTCTTTGCATAGTATTCAGTCAATCTTCATCTTATCCAGGGAGCTATAAAATGTTTTACCTTTCACTCACAGAGCTTTATTCCCTGGAAATCTCTTGAAGAACTCACAGGCTTACAATAGTACTTCCTGAAGTTCAGGTCAGAACAATGTTTATGGTTATATGGAAAGATAAAAGTGATAAAAAGAAATTCCTTTGCTTAGAGCAGAGGCTATAGAAAGCTTGCTTACAATCAAACCTGCATTTTTGCAATGTGAGATGCTTTTACATGACAGAGGCAAGGCTGAATTCATGAGAAAAACCTGAAGTAGATTATGAATGCACTGCCTCTCATGCTTTAAGTAAATTAAGAAAATCTAGGGTTATATTTATGACCTGTATCATTAGACATATCAAAAAGTAAGTATGTTCCATACTTGTCAATGACTGTGTTCATCTCTCTTCCATTCCAGAGGTTATCTTTGTCGGATCCCCAAGTTATCACATTAGTATATTCATAATTACCAATTTTATAATTTAATATTTTTAGTCATCGTTCAAAACACAGTAACAATCTCTGCCTTTTGAACTGCCAATTTTGCTGGTATGTTATAACAAATATGTGTCTATTCCTAAAGGAAGAAAATGTTAATTGTCAGAAAAAATAAAAGAAAAACAGGCACAATACAAACTTGACACTTATCCCCTACAGACTTGCCCAGTTAATCTCATAGAAAGAAAATCTTATAGCAAATATTATCAAGAACTCATGGCATTGATAAAGTGCTGGTTGCTAAGAATAAAGAGAGAAAGTCTCTCTTTATGGATAGTCTCTCTTTATGGACTTTTATGGATAAAAGTCATATAGATTACATTTTAATAATTTGTGGTTTCTATTAAGCAAATTTTACAGAGAATTTTAATGATTCTACTTATTTAGTCTTCTGGAAAAAAAGAAGGAAATATTTGTCATCACAAAATCCCCTTATGAACTCCTCTTGTCCTCAGACAAATTTGGAGAGTAAAAAGACAAAGTGGGCATAGTTTAAAAAGAAAAAAAAAGTAAGTCAATTGCTAATTTACATAAGGAACATGAAGATGACATAAAGGCATCAGTTTTCTGTAAAAATTATGTTATTTATATGGATTCATCTATGTACTAAATAATATCTCCAGCTTCTGATTTATTTCCCACAAATAAAGGATTTTACTGTCATTTAACCAATGCAATTCTAGTCACATATTTCTAAGACAGGAAATGCATTTATTTCTTCTGGTCACATTAAAAAATATGCATATTAAAAATATCAATAATCATAGCTCTTGTTAAGCTCAGAAATTGTGACTGGGTCTTCAGCTTCCATCAAAATCTTAGAAGAAGACAATAAAGCTTGAAAATGGCATCAGAGTTAAAACTCAGAATTAGACATTTTAGTCCTAAGAGCACACAGTCTTGGAAACTGGAAAACAGTGTCTTAATATCTAAATTATAGACATGATAATGATTGAGGCAGAAACATATTTGCCTTGCCCCTGGAGACATATCTAGAAAAACGTTGCTATGGCCAATTTCAGAGAGATCACTTCCTGTGCCCTCTTCTAGGATTTTTATGCTTTCAAGTCTCACATTTAGATTTTTAATCCATTTTGAGATTAGTTTTGTGTATGGTATAAGTGAGTGGTGTAGTTTCATTCTTCTGCATGTAGCTGACCAGTTTACAACACCATTTGTTGAAGAGACTCTCTTTTTCCCATTGGATATTCTTTCCTCCTTCATGGAACCAAGAAACTCTTAACTGTAGAGAACGAACTGATGATTACCAGAGGGGAGATGGGGCAGGGGGAAGGGCCATATAGGGAATGGGGAGTAAGGAGGGAGTGTACATGGCCTGATGAGCACTGGGTGATGTATGCAATTGTGGACTCACCATATTGCACAAGTGAAATGAATATAGCAGTGTGTGTTATCAATACTGGAATTAAAATAAAAAGTAAATAAATAAAAATTAAGAAATATATTGCATATATAGACAATTTGTTTATAGGTACAGGTGATACGTAAAGTACCTGATGAGGGAACTTTTAACATAGACCTGTGCATATGGTTTTCCTTTTCAAGAGTGGATCTGTAAATTCTTTGTGCTTTAACAGGCTGAGTGGATACTGCAAAAATGCACACAGGAAAAAAGTTCCATTGCTTCCTTTCATTGGAGCTAATAATAGGAACTCTTAAATTTTCAATTTCTTTACTATTCACACACTTCCATTTTGTCCTGTTTCTCAACAGTGGATTTTGCTTAAAGAAAATAAAAAGCAATAGGAGAAACCATACAATGATTACAGAGTTCATACTCTTGGGCATCTCAGATGACCCACAGGTTCAGGTTGTAATCTTTATCTTTTTATTTATGGCTTATGTATTAAGTGTCACTGGAAACCTAACCATCATCATCCTCACCTTGATAGACCATCATCTCAAGACTCCTATGTATTACTTCCTGCAGAACTTCTCCTTCTTAGAAATCACATTCACCAGTGTCTCTATCCCCAGATTTTTGGGGGCAATCATTACGAATGTTAAGACCATTTCCTATAACAATTGCTTAGCTCAACTATTTTTCTTCATCTTCATGGGTGTTTCTGAATTTTTTCTCCTCACTGCCATGTCTTTTGATCGTTACGTTGCCATCTGCAAGCCTCTTCATTACACCACCATCATGAGCAAAAAAATCTGCACCCTGCTTGTCTTTGGGTCCTGGCTGGGAGGATTTCTTACCATTTTCCCACCACTCATGCTCATCCTCCAGCTAGATTTCTGTGCTTCCAATGTCATTGATCATTTCTCTTGTGACTATTTCCCCATTTTACAACTCTCGTGCTCAGACACATGGCTTTTAGAGATAATTGGTTTTTACTACANTTTTAGAGATGATTGGTTTTTACTTTGCTTTTGTCACTCTGATCTTCACTTTGGCATTAGTGATTCTTTCCTACCTGTGCATCCTTAACACCATTCTGAGGACCCCATCTGCTAATCAGAGGAAAAAGGCTTTCTCCACGTGCTCCTCTCACTTGATTGTCATTTCCATCTCTTATGGGAGCTGTATATTCATGTATGTCAAGCCTTCAGCAAAAGAAAGAGCATCGCTGACCAAAGGAGTAGCTATTCTCAACACCTCAATTGCCCCCATGTTGAACCCTTTTATTTATACCCTGAGGAACCAGCAAGTAAAACAAGCTTTCAGAAACTTGCTTCATAAAATACTGTTTTCTAGAAACAAGTGAAAGTCTGTATTAACATGAATGGATGTCATTGTGAAGATCCAATAGAGGGCAAATAAAATTTCAACTTCTACAGTACCTTCCAATATCCATGTCACAGATACTTACTATGCTGTGCTCATTTCCCTAAACTTTCTTTAAACTGAAAGTAACCATATTGTATCTTTCTTTCAAACCTCCTATACGTTCAATTTCCTCATTGATTTGCAAAACTAAATAGAGTATTACTGGCTATAAAACAAAAATCATTTTCCTGATTGTTCCAAATAATTAAAATACTTATTTTTACTGTAAAGACTTGAGTAAACACTCTTTCCATGGATTTATTCTAAAATCTTATGTTCTGTTACTAATACCACATTTTCTTTCTTCTTCCTACATTTTCTTTCTTAAAGCTATAAAAAGTATGAAATAAATTATCTAACAATCATATTTTGTGCACACAAACTGCAGTATCTGTCCAGTTCTTCATGCTCAGTTGAGTGTTTATTTTACTGCTTATAAATTATTTAAAAGTCATACATTTTTTTGCTTTCTAGTTATGCTCAGAGCATGTCTTTTTTATGTACTACCCTCATTTAACTGTATTATTGTTTCTAAAGATATTAGGGGCACCTGGGTGGCTCAATCGGTTAAGTTGCTGCCTTCAGTTCAGGTCATGATCCCAGTGACCTGGGATCAAGGCCAGCATCAGGCTCCTTGCTCAGCAGAGAGCCTGCTTCTCCTCTCCTTCTGCCTGCTGCTCCCCTTGCTTGTGTTCTCTCTGTGTCAAATATATAAATAAAATCTTTTAAAAATAATAAAAAATAAAGATTTTATTTATTTATTTATTTATTTATTTATTTATTTATTTATTTATTTATGAGCAGGGGTGGGGGGAAGAGGAGGGGCTGAGCGAGAGGGACAAGCAGACTGCCTGCTGAGTGGAGAGTCTGATGTGGGGCTCAATTCTAGAACCCTGAGATCATCACCTGAACTGAAGTCAGATACTTAAGCAATGGAGCCACCAGGCTTCCCAAATATGTATTATTTGTTTAAATATGTAACAGATGAAGATATAGTCAGTCACCATTAAACCTATGCCATATGAGTGTTTGATAGGAATTTCATAAATAATAATATCTCTTCTGCAGAGAACAATTATTCTGTTCTGTATGCTCAACCCAGTATATCCTAAATAATATCATGTTTAAACTTCACAGCTATATGGTAACATAGACTAATTATCTCTGTTATAGGTGTCCAAAGTGATGCTTGTTAAGTTTGAGTAATTTGCCTGAGGTCCTGAGATATAACATCCAACGTGATAATTGGTTTGTAAAACAAAACAGAGACAAAATGTTGTGTTTATTTCATGCATATTTAAAACTGTGGGAACCTGAAAATACCTATAGCTTTTACTTAGGACCTGCACAATTTTATTTGTGTTTTACAATCACATTATATCATTTGGGCATGGTTATATTATTATAGTCCAGTCGGGGAAGGTAATAATTCCTAATATTATACTTGGCATGTACCTTAAAATTTTAATCAAACAAAACAAGAAACTCTTCAACGTCCATTGCTGGTGAGCAACAGAGTGAGAAGGAAAAAATGTATAAAGTATTAGCAGTATTATAGTACCAAACATTCTTATTGGAAGGCAGATTAAAAATATGGAGTAAAGAATGGCACCATATAATTGCCTTTCTCTGATTGACTTATTTTACCTAGCATAGTACCCTCTATTCATAGTACCCTTCCATCCATGTCCTGCAAATGGTTGGTATTCATCCTTTCTGATGGCTCTTAACTCTGAGAAACAAACGGTGGGTTGCAGAAGGGAGGGGGATGAGAGGATGGGATAACTGGGGGATGGGCATTAAGGTGAGCACGTGATGGGATGAACACTGGGTGTTATACGCAATACGAATCATTGAACCTTACATCAAAAACTAATGATGTACTACTATATGTTGGCTAATTGAATTTAATTTAAAAAGAAGAGTGGACTTAGTACTATGTAGTAGATTATCTGTTTTTAACATCGGCATGGGGTAGTAGCACATTCAGTAGAGATCTGTATTAGGAACTAGGTGTTCGGGTGTTAATCTCTGAAAAATATTGTCAAGGGAAGCAAACTTTACCTAATGTGGTTGTTTGCTTGATTTTTTTTTTCTGTCTCATGGACACTGCCTCCCAAGTTTCCTCTTCAAATTCAGTGCTAATGTGCATGATGTTTTATATTCCTTAGTGTTTTATGTGCAGTCCTGTTCTGGAAATTTTGAGTCACTGAATTATTCCCAGTGAGCCAGCAGCAGAGAAAACAGATAAAACAATAAGTAGCTTATTCTACATAAAATCTGTGTAGAAACCATACCAGACAGTTTTAAAACACCTTCCAATATTTTTTGAGAGTGAGAGTTTTATTTCTTCTTTGGCGATTCAGATGCCCTTTA
Source organism: Ailurus styani (assembly GCA_002007465.1). NCBI lineage: Eukaryota > Metazoa > Chordata > Mammalia > Carnivora > Ailuridae > Ailurus > Ailurus styani. Next base: position 599,886 of record LNAC01000236.1, read on the forward strand.
TTTCTTGTTGTTGTCTGATTGCTGTAGTACTTCTGGTACTATATTGAAAAACAGTGGTGAGAGTGGACCTTCCTGCTGTGTTCCTGACCCTAGGGGAAGAGCTCTCAGTTTTTCCACATTGAGAATGATATTTGTCTGGGCTTTTCATATATGGAGTTTATGATATTGAGGTATGTTCCCTCTATCCCTACACTGTGAAGAGTTTCAATCAAGAAAGCATTCTGTACTTTATCAAGTGCTTCTTCTGCATCTATTAAGAGGATCATACAGTTTATGTCCTTTCTTTTACTAATGTAGTGTATCGTGTTCCTTGATTTGTGGATGTTGAACCACGCTTGCATCTCAAGAATAAATCCCACTCAGTTGTAGTGATTTATCCTTTAATGTACTGTTGGATCTTTTTGGCAGATCCTTTTGGTTGGCTCCTAATGTACTGTTGAATCTTGATGAGAATTAATACGTCTATGTTCATCAGGGATATTGGTCTGTAATTCTCCTTTTTGGTTGGGTCTTTCTTTGGCTTTGGGATCACAGTAATGCTGGCCTCATAGAAAGAGTTGGGAAGTTCTCCTTCCATTTCCATTTTTTTGAAACAGCTTTAGAAGAATAGGCATTACTTTTTCTTTAAATGTTTGGTAGAATTTCCCTGGAAAGCCATCCAGTTCTGGACCTTTGTTTGTTGCAAGATTTTTGATTATTGCTTCTATTACCTTGCTGATTATGGGTCTATTCAGTTTCTTCCTGTTTCAGTTTCACTACTACAGATAGAATTTCCATTTTTTTATTGCATCTCATTAATAGCCATTTGGGTTTCAATTGGATTAAATTTTAGTTCTTTTATTTCTCCAGAAAGGGATTCTTTAGTGTCCCCAGTGCTTTTTTAAAGCCCAGCTAGTATCTTTATCATCCTATTGTGAACTCTAGTTCTGAACTCTTACTTATCTTGATACTGAGTAGGTTGCTGCCAGTCAGTATTTGTTTCTTGCTCTCTTTCTGAGGTGAGTTTTTCCATCCTGTCATTCTATCCAGAGAAGAATAGATGAATGAGATAACAAAATACTAAAATGGCAACACTGACTCCAGGGAATTATACACTAAACAAATCAGAAGAGACCTGAAACCAAAAAAATAAAATAAAATAGCTATTTTTTTATAAATTAAAAAAAGAAAGAGAATGTAATTAGACAGGTGAGCAAACCAGAACAATACACTGTATCCTGTGTATATTTTGGTCTGTTTGTTCAAAAACTATATCCTAGGGATACCTGGGGGGATCAGTTGGCTAAGCCTCTGCCTTCAGCTCAGGTCATGATCTCAGAGTCCTGGGATCAAGCCCTGTGTAGGGCTTCCCACTAAATAGGAAGCCTTCTTCTCCCTCTCCCTCTACCTGCTACTCCCCTGCTTATGTTCTTTGTGTCAAATAAATTAATGAAATCTTGACAAAAGAAAAGAAAACTAGATCCTAGTATTGTTAAGAAAAATTATATATGTACAAAACTAAAATTAAATACATTGAAACAATAAAATGTAACTATAAAAATCAAAATAAAACACACACAAAAAAGAAGCATTAAAAACAGACAGGTGAACAGAGCAGAGCAATACAATATACCATGACTGTATTTTTGTCTGGTCGTTAGAAGAAACTGCATCCCAAAATTATAAGGAAAAAATTTATGTATACAAAAAATTAGATTATATGCAATGAAATGATAGAATGTAATTGTAAAGATGAAAATTTAAAAAGTTTAAAGAAAAAAGAAGATGAAGAAGAGAGAGAGAATGTATCAGACAGGCGAAGAGAATAGAGTCATACACTAGATTCTTGGTGTATTCTTGCCTATTAGAAGAAATTGCATCTCAAAATTGTAAAAAAAGAAACATATATATACAAAAATGTACTTAAATACAATGATAGAATGTAAACATAAAAATGAAAATTAAAAATATTTTTAAAAAGAGTTGATAAAAAGAAATTGAATAGGGAAAGAGAAAAAAATTAAAATTGAAAGACTAAAGAATCCTAGGGAAAAAAACATGAATTCTATACACCGTTTTCCCCTACCACTAGAGTATTGCAATTCCCTATGATCTGTACACCTGGTCTTAGCTAAATGTTTTTGTTGATCTTCATGGGTAGAGAGCCAGTTGCTCTGATTCTCCAGTGTCTTTACCCCAGGCAGACTGGCACTGCCCTTGCCAAGGGATCATGCTAAGTAATCTGTTCTGGTTACTCCCTGTGGCTTTTGTTCCCTGAAGGCTTTCCCTGCCTCTTTAGAGGATGAGAGTGAAAATGGCAGCCTCCCAGTCTCCATCCCCAGAGCTTAAAGCAAAGGGCCCCACTCCTCTGTGTGCCCTCAGGGAAAAGCAGTCAATCACTCCTGTCTCCATGGTCTCCATCCACTCTCCTTGTTCACCGAGCCTGTAAGAGTGCACTTCTATCTCAAGCACATAACCCCATTTGGAGTCTCCAAATCCTGCAGACTCCTGGTTCACACACAAGCCACTCTTTCCACAGGAGGAAGGGTGTCTCACAACAGTTCTGCCACTTGGTGGGCCCCTGCTCAGAGAGCGGTGGCCCAGCCATGCCGCTCTTCATGGTATATGGCAACCCTGACCCATGAGCCTATTCCTGGGCTCATTGATTGCAGCCAGCTTCCCTGCTTTGATGCCTGGGAACTCTGCCACACTCAGGCACCCCTGGTCTTCTTGTGACCCTGGGGATCTTGAGACCACACTGTGCTACCAACGATTCTACCCTGTTTCATCACCTGAGCACCTCTCAGACAGGGATGGCCCTCAATGGAGCAGACTTCTAAAAGTTTTGATTTTAGGCTTTCTGCTATCTCGTTTTCTGGTAGCTGGCTGATGAAGACTCCTTCCCTCCATGGTTTATCAACACATAGATTGCCTCAGATTCACCACTCCACACCTCCTACCTTGCAGAAATTCATCACTTTTCTATTTGTAGAGTTGCAGCTCCTCTTTTCTTAGATCTCTGTTTCAGTTCACATGTGTTCAGAATGCTTTGAAAGCTATCTAGATGAATTCCTGGTACCAGACAAAACTAAGGTCTCCTACTTGTCCACCATCTTGGACTATCTACAATACAGTACTATTAACTTCAGGCAAAATGTAGTATAGAAAACAATGTTCTTCAACAATATTCATCTTCAACATCTTCGCTACTTATTTATCATACGGAACTTGACTCCTACCAGCTAACAGCAATTCCCCATTGCCCACCCTGCTCCATCTCAAGGCAGCCACTTCTCTATTCTCCATTTCCATGAGTTAGACTAATTATAACACTGCATATAACTGGAATTATGCAATTTTTGTTCTGTGACTGACTTATTTCACTTAACCTAAAGTCCCCCAGACTCATCAATGCTGTCACATATAAGAAAAAAAGAGAAGGAAATGAACAACCATACAATGATCAGAATTTGTCTTCCTGAACCTTTCTGATGATCCTGACCTTTTAGTTGTGATTTTACTCTTTTTATTTATCACATACATATTATGTATCACTGGCAACCTGGTTATCATTACTTTAAACTTGGTAGACTTCCATCTACAGACACCTATGTGTTTCTTAGCTGAAACTAGTCTATCTTAGAAATCTTATTTACAACTGTAGTTTAACTACAACTATTTGTAGATTTCTTAGGACAATCACCACCAAGGATAATATCCTTTCTCAGAACAGTTGTATAATCCAACAATTTTCTTTATCTTTATGGAGCTGAATGAATTTCCCATTCTAATTGCCATGTCCCTTGACCCCTCTGTTGCCATTTGTAAACCCCTTCATTATACCTCCATCATAAACAGGACGCTAGACATCCCGCTTTTGCTCTATATATGGCTGTGTAAGTTCCTGGCCATTTCCTCACACCTTATGCTTCTGCTCCAGCTGGATAAATGTGTGTCCACTGTCATGGATAACTTTGTCTGTGCCTATCTTTTGCTTGTACAACTATCATCTCAGCTGCATGGCTTCTAGAAGTAATTTATTTTTCCTTTGTTTTGGTTACTTTGCTATTCACTTTGGCATTTGTGATATTGTCTAATATACATCACATCTGCCAGTAAGGAAAAAAAAAGTTTTACTCCACTTATATTTCTCACATGATTGTCATTGTCATTTCCATATATGCTAATTACTCAGCAGGGGGAAAAAGGACTTCATTGACCAAAGAAGTAGCTATTCTCAATAACTCTGTTGGCCCCATGGTGATCTCCTTCATTTGCCCCCTAAAGAACCAGAAAGACACAAACCTTCAAAGGTTTGGTCCTTGAATTACTGTCTCATACAAGGAAAGCAAAGTTCTGATTAAAATGAACTAACATTATCATGAAGATTTAACAAGAGAAAAATGAAATTTTAAACTTCTAATGTGCTATCTTCCTATATCCATGTCACAGCTACAGGAAATGCTGAGCTCATTTGCTAAACATTCTATATATCACAAAAGTGGCTGAGTTGTGCCCTCCTTTAAAATAGCTGTAGGTTCCATGTAAGTGATTTATAATTGTGAATATAAAACCAGTGGTTATGGAACATAAATCATTTGCTTAATATTATAACTAATAAATATATTTTATGAAAAATATTAATTCCAAAAGATTTTTGCCCCCTCACATTTTTTGTGCATTATTCATAATAGTCAAGATATGGAAGCATTCCAAGTGTATGTTGAGAGATGAATAGAAAAAGAAGTGGTGTGTGTGTGTGTGTGTGTGTGTGTGTGTAATAGAATATTACTGAGCTATAAAAAAGGATGAGATCTTGCCACTTACATTGATAGACACAGAATATTCTATGCCAATTGAAATATGCCAGATAGGGAAAGACAAATGCCAGATGCTTTCACTTATATGTAGAATCTAGAATGCAAAATGAACAAGTAAATCAGCAAACAAAGCAGAAACACACCCATCAATGCAGAGAACAATACAGAGAACATATATTAGGACAAAATCACAAATATCAGATGGAAGGTGGTGGGGGTGATGAACACAATGGGTGAAGAGGAGTGGGAGGTACATATTTCTAGTTATGGAATAAATAAGTCACAGGAATAAAAGGTACAAAGGTACAGCAGAGGGAATGTAGTCAATGCTATTGTAATCCTGTTATATGGTGACAGATGGCAAGTTTACGAAGATGTTGGATTTCTTTAACCTCAACATCTGGACACTGTGATTTGGTCTTTATGAGACTGTCTTTATTACTAAGTGAATTGTGGCTTCATTTTGTCTTCCCATTTATAAAATATGTAAATGATTTCTAATATCTGTGATCATTAGCATGCAATGGTGTTTATTCTTGTCTGTGGGAGGGAAATTTTGAAATATCTATCAAAATTTAGAGTCACATAAATATCCTACTAGTACTTGTATATATGCAAAGGAATGCATACAAATGGATTTAGCACTGTAGGTAATGGTATGATATTGGTAGAAACCCGATTTCTTAAACTTAATCAACAAGGCATCTGCTAAATTATATACAAGTCTCCTCTGGTGTTCTATGCAATTTACTCTTATAATTGAAAATGGAAAGACAAAATTTCAAATATTCTTTTGATTTTTCAAGATATTAATATGCATCTTTGATAGAAGAAGATGGTGTGGTGGGAAAAGCCTGAACACACTCCTCCACAGACCACACCAAATTGCACCTATTAGTAGTACAATTCCTCCTGAAGAAGAACTAGGGCTGACTGAACAGCTTCTGAACAACCAAAGGCAAAGCAAAGGCAAGAGCACAGAATAAACAGGGAGATACAGTAACAAAGGGAGCTCCTACCCCCTTGCTGGGAACATAAGTGGGAGGGATAGTACTGAGGGACTGGGAATAGATTCCTCTGTCCTTGGACACAGAAGAAAAAGCTGCAATTTAAAAACACCAAAGAGCTGCTGGAATGCTGTCTCCCCATATACCCTAGAAGCCCAGACTGGACTAGGATCTGTGGCTTAAGATCTCAGTGAGCAATCCCATCAAGATACCAATAACATTTTGCACAAGAACAAATAATCATAAAATGTGTATGGAACCACAGAAAATCCCAAATAGCCAAAGCAATCCTGAGAAAGAAGAATAAAACTCGGGGTGCCTGGGTGGTTCAGTGTGTTGAGCCTCTGCCTTCGGCTCAGGTCATGGTCAGTGGGGGACCTGCCTCCCCCCTCTCTCTGCTTGCCTATCTGCCTACTTGTGATCTCTCTCTCTGTCAAATAAATAAATAAAAATCTTTAAAAAAAGGAATAAAACTCGAGGTATCCCAATCCTGATTTCAAGTTATACTACAAAGGTGTAGTAATCAAAACAATTTGGTACTGACACAAAAATAGACACATAGATCAATAGAACAGACTACAGACCCAAGAAATAAATTATAATCATATTGTCAATTATTCTATGAAAAGAAGATAAGAAAATACAATGGGAAAGAACAGTATTTTCAATAAACAATGCTAGGGGGCTCCTGGGTGGCTCAGATGGTTAAGTGTCTGCCTTCAGCTCAAGTCATGATTCCCTGGACCTGGGATGAAGCCCCACATCCAGCTCCCTGCTCGGTGGGGAGTCTGCTTCTCCCTCTCCCTCTGTCTCCCCTGCACTTGTGCTCTCTTTCTCTCTCAAATGAAAAAAATAAAATTTAAAAAAAATTAACAATGCTAGTAAAATGGGAGAGTTACATGTAAAAGAATGAAACTGGCCCCTTTCTGACACAGTGTACTAAAAAAATCTCAAAAAACAAACACAATGAATTATAAAACTAAATGTGGGATCTGGAACAATAAATAATCCTAGAAGTAAACACAGACAGTAATTTCTCTGACATCTGACATGAGGTTGTCTGAGGACTCTCTCTCTCCCCTCTCCCTCTGATCTTCTCCACCCTCAAATAAATAAACTTTAATTGAAAGAATATGAATTATTTTCAATATATTTTTTCTATCATTTTTATTCCACTTGTGCAAGTTGTTCTGTGTTTTATAATGTGTATCAGGGTGATTTTCAAAACCAGGATTTAACATATTTTAATTTAAAAATGTGTATATTTTTGGGCACCTGGGTGGTTCAGAGGGTTAAGCCTCTGCCTTTGGCTCAGATCATGATCTCAGGGTCCTGGGATCAAGCCCTGCATCGGACTCGCTGCTCAGCAGGGAGCCTGCTTCCTCCTCTCTCTCTGCCTGCCTCTCTGCCTACTTGTGATCTCTCTCTCTCTCTCTCTTTCTCTCTCTCTCTGTCATATAAATAAAATCTTTAAAAACAGAATTTAAAAATGTGTATGTTTTTTCAATTTAACTTTTTGAGATGTATTCCTACATATGTCTACATAATTTGGGTCACTACTTTTTTTTCTTACTTTCTCCATATTTATGAAATTCTTGAATATTAATACTACAGAAATTATTGTAGGGAAGTAAAATCTGCCACCCCAAAATGTGTCTCTTTGGCATGACAATAATTTAAGCTAATTATCTTAAAGAAATGGAAGACTCAGAATGTTTTCCTTCTTACCTCCCCGTCAAATGCCTAAAAGAATATAGGTAGAGGACCTGCTCCAAAAAGGGAGCTACCACCATAAACAACTACAGTGTAATATGATAGAAAGGGAGGAATTTAGCAAAGTCTGTTTCTTAAAATTCTTCTGTATGTCTTATTGCTTCTGTGTGGCCCAGCAAACATTTGTTTCCCAAAAATTTACTATTTTTCATTTTCCTTTGAATTGTCTTCTTTCTCTTTGAAGTCCCAAATGCCTATACCCTTCTTTGCTCAGTATGGCATGTAAGCCTCAATTGCCTGACTGCCTATTCTCATATTCTTACAACCCCCATATATTTGCAATTAATTTGATTTTGTCTTAAATTATACTATACTATCACTAATATTATTATTATACTATTCCCTTTTATGTGAAACATGCTAGTCTACTTCATTATATACATTACCTGCAGACCTTTAAGGCAAATGGTTTATTTAAGTAGTCTTACATTTTTATTGTTTTGCTTTGTTTCTATTAATATTGCTATCTGTTTATTAATTTTTCTTATTTGGAAGAAAATGAAAAATGTTCCATTCTTAATGTGATTTTTCTGAAACAGATTTTAGGGAATAGCTCTAATATTTTTAATTATTATTTTTTATTATGTTATGTTAGTCACCATACAGTACATCAGTAGTTTTTGATGTAGTGTTCCAAGATTCATTGTTTACATATAGCACCCAGTGCTCCATGCAATATGTGCCCTCCTTAATACCCACTGGGCCAACCCATTCTCCCACCCCCGCCCCCTCTAAAACCCTCAGTATGTTACTCAGTGTCCACAGACTCTCATGGTTTGACTCCCTCTCTGATTCCCCCCCTTCATTTTTCCCTTCCTTCTCCTAATGTTCTCCATGCTATTCCTTTTGTTCCACAAATAAGTGAAACCATATGATAATTGGCTTTCTCTGCTTGACTTATTTCACTCAGCATAATCTCCTCCAGTCCCATCCATGTTGATACAAAAGTTGGGTATTCATCCTTTCTGATGGCTGAGTAATATTCCATTGTATGTATGGGCCACATCTCCTTTATCCATTCATTTGTTGAAGTGCATCTCAGCTTTTTCCACAGTTTGGCTATTGTGGACATTGCTGTGATGAACATTGGGGTGCATATGGCCCTCCTTTTCATTACATCTGTATCTTTGGGGTAAATACCCAGTAGTGCAATTGCTGGGTTATAAGGTAGCTCTATTTTTAATTTTTTGAGGAACCTCCACACTGTTTTCCCAAAGTGGCTCCATCAACTTGTATTCCCACCAACAGTGTAAGAGGGTTCCCCTTTCTCTCCATCTTTTTCAATATTTGTTGTTTCTTGCCTTGTTAATTTTGGCCATTCTAACTGGTGTAAGGTGGTATCTCTATGTGGTTTTGATTTGAATTTTCCTGATGGCTTGTGATGATGAACAGTTTTTCATGTGTCTATTAGTCATTTGTATGTCTTTTTTGGAGAATATGTCTCGTCGTGTCTTCTGCCCATTTTTTGACATGATTATTTGCTTTTTGGGTGCTGAGTTTGAGAAGTTCTTTATAGATCTTGGATATCAGCCCTTTGTAGTGTCATTTGCGAATATCTTCTCCCATTCCGTGGGTTGCCTCTTTGTTTTGTTGACAGTTTCCTTTGCTGTGCAGAAGCTTTTGATCTGATGAACTCCCAAAAGTTCATTTTCACTTTTGTTTCCTTTTTCTTTGGAGATGAGTCTTGAAAGAGGTTGCTGTGGCCAATGTTGAAGAGGTTACTGCCTATGTTCTCCTCTAGGATTTTGATGGATTCCTGTCTCACATTGAGGTTCTTCATCCATTTTGAGTTTTTATCTGTGTATGGTGTAAAAGAATGTCGAGTTTCATTCTTCTGTATATAGCTGTCCAATTTTCCCAGCACCATTTATTGAAGAGACTGTCTTTTTTCCATTGGATATTTTTTCCCACTTTGTCAAAGATTATTTGACCATAGAGTTGAGGGTCCATATCTGGGCTTTCTACTCTGTCCTATTGGTCTGTGTGTCTGTTTCTGTGCCAGTAGCATGCTGTCTTGGTGATCACAGCTTTGTAATAAAGCTTGAAATCAGGCAATGTGATGCCCCCAGCTTTGTTTTTCTTTTTCAACATTTCCTTGGTGATTCGGGATCTTTTCTGGTTCCATACAAATTTTAGGGTTGTTTGTTCCAGCACTTTGGAAAATGCCAATGGTATTTTGATCAAGATGGCATTGAAAGTATCTGGGCAGCAAAGACATTTTAACAATGTTTATTCTTCTGATCCATGAGCATGGATTGTTTTTCCATCCTTTTGTGTCTTGTTCAATTTCTTTCATGAGTGTTCTGTAGTTCCTCAAGTAAAGATTCTTTACCTCCTTGCTTAGTTTTATCCCAAGGTATCTTATGATTCTTGTGCTATTGTAAATGGAATCCATTCTTTAATTTCCCTTTCTACAGTTTCATTGTTAGTGTATAAGAAAGCAACTGATTTCTGTGTGTTGAATTTGTATCCTGCCACGTTATTGAGTTGCTGTATGAGCACTAGTAATTTGGGGGTGGAGACTTTTGGGTTTTCCACATAAAGTATCATGTCATCTGCAAAGAGAGAGGGTTTGACTTTTTCTTGCCAATTTGAATACCTTTTATTTATTTGTTGTTGTCGCCTGATTGCTATTGTTAGGACTTCCAGTACTATGTTGAACAATAGTGATGAGAGTGGGCATCCTTGTTGTGTTCCTGATCTTAAGGGAAAGGCTCTCAGATTTTCCCCATTGAGAACAATATTCACTGTTTTTCATCGATGGATTTTATGAAGTTGAGGAATGTTCCCTCTATCCCTATACTCTGAAGAGTTTTAATCAGGAAAGGATGCTGTATTTTGTCAAATGCTTTTTCCTCATCAATTCATAGGACCAAATGTTTCTCTCTTCTCTTACTAAAATGTTCTATCACGTTGATTGATTTGCAAATGTTGAACCACCCTTGCATCCCAGGGATAAATCCCACCTGGTCATGGTGTACAATCTTTTTAATGTACTCTTGTATCCTATTATCTAGAATCCTGTGAGAATCTTGGCATCCATATTCATCAGAGATATTGGTCTGAAATTCTCCTATTTGATGGTCAAATTTCTTCCTGTTTCAGTCTTGGAAGTTTATAGGTTTCCAGGAATGCATCCATTTCTTCTAGGTTGCTTAACTTATTGACATATAGCTATTGATAATAATTTCTGATGATTGTTTCTATTTCCTTGGCATTAGCCATGATCTCTTCCCTTTCATCCATAATTTTGTTAATTTGGGTCCTTTCTCTTTTCTTTTGGATTAGTCTGGTCAGTGGTTTATCGATCTTATCAATTATTTCAAAGAACCAGCTTCTAGTTTCATTGATGTGTTCTACTGTATCTCTGGTTTCTCTGGTTTCTAATTCATTGATCTCTGCTCTAGTCTTAATTATTTGCCTTCTTGTGTGTAAGGTAGGCCTAATTTGTTGTTGATTTTCCAGTTCTTTAAAGTGTAAAGAGAGTTTATGTATTTGGGATTTTTTTTTTTTTTGAGTGAGGTTTGGATGGCTATGTATTTCCCCGCCTTAGGACCGCCTTTGCCATATCCGATAGGTTTTTGGACCAATTTGCTTTCGTTCTCATTGGTTTCAATGAATTGATTGAGTTCTTTGATATCCTGGTTGACCCAAACATTCTTGAGCAGGATGGTCTTTGGCCTCCAAGAGTTTGAATTTCTTCCAAACTTTTTCTTGTGATTGAGTTCCAGTTTCAATGCATTGTGGTCTGATAATATGCAGGGAATAATTTCAATCTTTTGGTATCGGTTGAGACCTGTTTTGTGACCCAGTAGGTGGTCTATTCTGGAGAAAGTTTCATGTGGCTCGAGAAGAATGAGTATTCTATTGTTTAAGGTGGAACGTTCTGTATGTATCTATGAGGTCCGTCTGGTCCAGTGTGCCATTCAAAGCTCTTGTTTCTTTATTGATTTTCTGCTTAGATGATCTATTGCTGAAAGTGATGGGTTAAGATCCCCTACAATTAACATATTCTTATCAATATGTCTCTTTATTTTGATTAATAGTTGGCTTATGAAGTTGGCTGCTCCCATGTTGGGGGCATAGATATTACAATTGTTAGATCTTCTTGTTGGATAGACCCCTTAAGAATGATGTAGTGTCCTTCTGTGTCTCTGACTACACTCTTTAGCTTAAAATCTAATTTGTCTGGTGTAAGAATCACTACCCCAGCTTTCTTTTGAGGTCCGTTGGCATGAATGATGGTTCTCCATTCCTTCACTTTCAGTCTGGATGTATCTTTAGGTTCAAAACGAGTCTTTTATAGACAGCATAGGGATGGGTCTGTCCTTTTATATAATCTGCCACGCTGTGCCTTTTTATGGGAGCATTCAGGCCGTTCATGTTGAGAGTGATTATTGAAAGGTATGTTTTTATTGTCATCATGTTGCCTGTGAGGTCCTTGTTTCTGCAGATTGTCTCTGTAAATTTCTGTTCTATATCACTCTTGGGGTCTTTCCTCTTTATAGAACCCCCCTTAATATTTCTTGCATAGGGATGGCTTGGTGGTCACATATTCTTTCAGTCTTTGCCATCCTTGGAAGCTCTTTATCTCTCCATCCATTCTAAATGACACCTTGCCAGATAAAGTATTCTTGGCTGCATGTTCTTCTCATTTAGTTTCCTGAATATGTCTTGCCAGGTTTCTGTGGACATGTCTGACATCATTCTGATGTTCTTCCTTCCATACGTAAGGGATCTCTTCCCCCTAGCTTCCCTTAAGATATTTTCTGTGGATTTAAGATTTGTGAGTTTCACTATCACATGCTGGGGATCACTCTACCTTTGTGATGTTAGGGGGTGTCCTCTCTGCCTCTAGGACATGAATACTTGTTTCATTCCCCAGATTAAGGAAATTCTCAGCTAGTATTTGCTCAACTATATCTTCTAGTCTTCTCTCTCTCTCCACCCCCTTTGGGATTCCAATAATTCTGACATTGGAACTTTTCATGGTGTTATTTATTTCTCTAATTCTGTTTTCATGGATTCTAAGCTGTTTGTTCCAGGCCTCCTCCTGATCCTTCTTTTCTATCAGTTTGTCTTTTAGATCACTAACTGGATCTTCTGTCTCATTTACCCTAGCTGTTAGAGTATCTAGATTAGATTGAATCTCATTGATAGCATTTTTAAGTTCTGCCAGATCAGCTCTCACTTCTGCCCTTAGAGACTCTATGTTGCCACTTACAGTTTTCTCATCTACCTATTATCTGCACAACTGTTACCCTGAATTCTATTTCTGACATCTTATTTACGTCCATAACCACTAGTTCAGTGGCAGAGGTCACAGTCTCTGAATTTTTCCTCTGTTGAGGGTTCTTCCTAGTCATTCTGGTGAGAGTTGGTTGAGGGAATGTACAGACTCCAAACTATTGATCACAATCCAAGGAAAATGCACCTTTTTTATAGGGACTTTAAGGTTCTTGGCTTCTTGTTCTTTCAGCCTGTCTTCCAGGGGAAGGAGTCTGCCACACTATTACTCAGGCAACCCTGTTTGGGCAGAATTGCTTTGCCCCCTGTGTGGAGGATGAGCTCACTGAAAACTGGTTTTAGGGAACTTTTGTTCTCTGACAGCTTTCCCTGGTGTGTTTCTGTATCCCTTCCAAGAGAGAGCAGATGTGACTATGTCCAAACTTCTGTCTCAGAACAGAGAGATCACAGACTGTTCTCCAGAAAGCCCTCCAGGTCACACTGACTCCATTTTTGTCTGTGCAGCTAAAAACTGCAGCGACCTGGGTTATGCACCCCACAGCAGCACTCCCAACCCTCATTTCCAGGTCCAGGCACATCTCTGCCCTTTGTGCTTCTAAAGCAACCCGCCACACCCATTGACATGTGCACCCCACAACTCCAGTTTTCAGCCTGGGGTGCTGCCCTAAAGTCCTTTTCTTGTGGCTTCCAGTCTGTGAGTCTGTGTCAAGGCCCCAGCATGGGACACTTTTGTGCTCCTGTGTTATTTCACCTTCCCAGCAACAGCATTTGCGGCAGCTCCCTCCCCCTTCCACTTATCTTTCTATATCTGCCAGCAGAAATGCGGCTCCCCACTTCATACTTCAGAAACAGCTACCGGAGATATTATGTTGGTTTAGATCTTTGTAGATGTTCTTCCATCTCAGGCTGATTTTGTGGGTGTTCAGAGTGGTCTGGCAGCTATCCAGATCAAATCAGGGGACTGGTTAAAATAGGGTCCCCTACTCCTCTACCATCTTTCCCAAGTCCATCAGCTTTAATATTTTTAATGGCAACAGAAGACTTGCGGTCTTTAGCTATTAAGACCTCACATGTGTTTATATCCTTGTTATAACCCACCTTCCACCTTTCCTCTACTTCTGAATTTAAAAGGTATGGTCTTGGCATTAGTCATACAATTTCCATTACTGTGTGGGTCTAACAGACTGTTCTAGAACTATGTTATTTCAAATTTTAGAAAAGAGTTGCTCAGTATATTTTCCACATCACTTTACCCAGGGCAATACTTAATTCATAAAGAGAATTGGAGAAAATGAAAATTAGATGCAACTATATATGAATAAAAGAGATTGCAACATCTGTTAATACACAATCATTAAATGACTGTATCATTAAAAAAATTGTAAACCCTAAAAATGTAACTGCAAATCCAGCTCTCTGAATGGGACTTGTGCTTTTGACTTAATTTCAGATTTTGAAGTCAAGTTAAAATTCTAGTTGCCTTACCTTCCTGGATCTATTGTATCTAGTGTTTCCTTATGTGTACCTGTCAGAGATGCATGTTAACATAATTAGCCATGATTTTACTCTCTTATCATATTTTATTATATAAGCTGGATATTTCTTATCAATGACTTTTGTGTGGGGGACCATATACACATAGTACTTACGTAAAAAATTTCCAAATCCCTCAAATTCATACTCACTTTAAGTTTGGAAATCAAGTATTAATAATTTTAATGGACATCCATCCTGTATTCCAGATAAGTTGCATTTTGTGAAAATTTGTTGTTATAGTTGTTGTCATTTAAAACTTCAAAATAGGTAGTTATACTTTAAAATAAAATAAAATGTGGCAACTAAAAAAACTCGGGCATTATCTGATGAAAGTTAAGCAACTGTTCCAGAAGAGATTCCATATTGTTCTCGTTCATTTATGAAATGCTGCAGTTTTATATTTTATTTTCTACTTATTTTTACTTTTACTTCTTAAAGTACTTTTTACTTTACTTTTTTCTACTTTTTACTGTTTAAATTTTCTACTTACTGCAGACTCAAGGGTTCTATTGAAATAAAACAAAGGGGGGGAACCCTTCTTTGGGGATCAGAGTTCCAAAAGTACCAATTCCTGGAAGTAAAAGACATCATTTTACTTTATTTTAAACAAAAGCAGAAGTGAAAGTATCCCAGAGGAGTTTCATAAGTGATTTAAAATAATCGATGACATATTTAACACAATCATCAGCAGTTCACCGTCCTGAGGCAACACTGAAAAATCCCAAGCTGGTTTATACAAGCCCAAGACACTGCCTTGGTTCCAATTAGCAATTGAAGCAATTTTGTAAACCATTTATTTTTATTGTAAACCATTTTACACTCTGGCACATGGTAGTGTATTTATTTACATAACCATTAAGCATAATATTTTATCATATTAATAGGTAGAGGTTTCAGTTGGATGTTTGATGAAATTATTTCTATCTTTCAAGTGAACTGAATTTAATCTATTAAATAGATTTTATGTTAATGCTCAAACATGGAGATGATCCAATGTCCATCATCTGGTAAATAGAGTAACAAATTGTGACATGTACATAAATGCAATAAATTAGTCAAATACAAAAATATAAAACACAATCGAATCTTAGAAATATGCTAAGTGAAAGAAGCCAGATACAATCTCTACATACTCCATGATTCTATTTCTATAATTCCAAAAAACACTGAACTATAAGTAGAAACCTGACCAATGGTTTGAGGACCAAATAGTGAGAGGGCAATATTGACTACAAAAGTGGCCCAAGAAATTATTTAGATTAATGGAAGTATTTTATATCTTGATTGTAATGGTGGTTGCCAGACTATATATGTTTTTCAGAGTTCATCAAACTATATCCCCCAAAAGATGTCCTTTTTTTTGTAGTTAAACTCTATCTCAGTAGTCTAGCAAATATATTTGGATGTGACTTACCTCCTTTTTATTAGACTATTAATAAGATTATTTAGATGTGTACTGTCCAACATGCCACATATGGATATATGAATTTAAATTTAAGTAATAAATACTAAATTAAAAATTAAATATTCAGTGCCTCAGTTGGGGGTCATGAAATGGGTAGCTGCTACTGTGAGAATATCTAAAATTACCAAAATTAATAGTGGTTTATCATCCCAGCCTTCTTCTGGAAGTTATAAGCCTTCACTAGACTCTAGAGTTCTGAACTGATTACATCAGACAGATACTGCCACTTCAAGTGTTGTCTAGGTGGGAAGAAAGGTTCCAGGAGCTTCCCACTTCACCATCTTCTGAAAATTCCCTCAAGGACCTACTCATTTTCATGACAAGCTTGTAAATTCCAAGTAAATAACATACTTGACTGGAAAAGATTCTTATTTATTTATTTATTTATAAAGATTTTATTTACTTATTTGACAGAATGAGAGAGCAGGAGAGCACAAGCAGTGGAAGTGGCAAAGGGAGAAGCAGAGCCCCTGACAAGCAAGGAGCCTGATGCGGGACTTGATCCCAGAACCCTGAGATCATGACCTGAGCCAAAGGCAGACACTTAACCACCTGAGCCACCCAGGCATCCTGAAATGATTCATATTGATAGTCAATATACTCCTTTTTTCCCTACATTAATCACTGTACCAGGTATCAGGTTTTAAACAACCACTCTCTAATAATTTTGTATAAGTATTCAAACTTTGCAGATAAGCCCCAATACTGATTTTTTATTAAAAGGAAATAAACTACATCCTTAACATATTAATTTAGGTTGGTGAGCTTTGTTTTTTGTTGTTGTTTTGTTTTGTTCATTTTTTTGTTTTTGTCTTGTTTTACATTTGATTCATTGCGCTACAGAAAAGGAATTCCTTCTATTCTTGTGACAATTTCCCTGTTTTTTCATAGTCATACATTTATCTAATTTCATTAGTCTATTTAGAATTTGCAAAACTTTAATAAACAAATGTCACTAAATAGCTATTAGTTTTCAAGAAAATATGAATTAATATGATAGCCATGAACAGATAATTTGAAAAATCTTCATTTTCAATCCCAGCTCCAAACTACTAGCTCTACTGCAGCAGTGAAGTTAATTGATCATTCCAGCATTTTTTTTAACTTGGCTAAAAGTAAATAATAAGAGCAATTTTCTATTATGGAGTTGTTTTAACTATGATGATATACTATTTGTACTGTGCATAGCACTTAGTAGTAGTCAATACATACCACAATTTGTCAAATTAATTAACGCTATAGAATATAAAACTAAAGAATCAAGCTTGGAGAATTTTGTAAAACAAATTTGATACTAGGATCAGGATATATTATTTTTAAATAATTGACTTTTGAAAAAAATGATCATAAGAATTTTTCCTGGTCACCAAACTAATCAACCTCCTCCCAGCATACTCACAAACAAAAGTAGCCAGTATAATGAGAATAATAAATCTGCTGGTGAGGAGATAATGATGATAATGTAGCTGAAAGTGGTAGACTGATAATGGTCCCCTAAAATAATGAGACCTTATCCCTGGAACTTTCATATATTACCCAATTTTCAAAATTAAAAAAAAAAGTCTTTGACTATGTTTAAGTTAAAGATCTTAAAATGGAATGGAGAGATTATCCTGGATTCTTCAAGTAGAATTTAAATGTAACTGCAAGTGTCCTTATTAAAAGAGAGGCAGAAATATATTTGACACAGAAACAAGAGAAGGCATCCAAACACAGACGTTGGAAAATGTGACCACAAGCAAAAGAAAGCCAGTAGCCTCCAGAAGTAGGTAGAGGCAAGGAATGGAGACTCTCCTAGTGCCTCTGGAAGAGGTCCAGCCCTGCCAACACATTGATTTTGGCCCAGTGAAACTGAATTTAGGTTTCAGGACTCCAGAATTGTGAAAACATAATTTTTCATTCTTTTAAGCCATCCACTTTGTCATAATTCATTAGAGTATCCACAGAAAACTAATACAATATCCAGTAAAATAAAAGGCAATATATATAGTTATAGTAAAATAATAGTAATAAGAATCAAGCTTTGGGAACATAAAAAAGAATTTATACTTTTTTGGCAATCGGATGTCCTTAAAAGATCTTTCTGGTACAAAAAGCCTAAAAATTCTGAAACAAATTTAAAAAGAAAATGAAAAGATGAGTGACTGAGCTGGTGGAAAAGTAAGAAAGTCTAGAAAGGAAGAAAGAGTGAACAAATCCTGAAAGAGATCATCACAGGTAAGAGACAGGAAACAAGTGTTGGCCCAGGTACAGGATTTTGCTGGAATTCATAAAATAAACTAACAGTTCAGTTTGCATACACAGTGGCTAGTTGTGTTGCTTGTAGATATATTGACCCTGAACCAGGAACAGCTATCTTTGTCAAGACTTGAATAAGAAATATAAATCTTCACCAAGGAAAGATAAATGTGGACACTTGCTTCCTTGATTGAATATGAGTGGAAGAAGAAAAATACCTTCCTTTAGAACTTTTAATCTCATCCCTCCACTTAGACATATTTGGAAGTAGATTGCATATTCTCTCAGAATTTGAATGCCACCAGCTCAAAATTTATTTCACAGAGATCCCAGTGATTAGCACCTAAATATCTATCAGCTACAAATTTGAATCCTCCTAGTAACACTCAAATATACATACAAGTATCATTCTAAGGAATGTGACTTCATGATAAACTATCTCATAACATGTGCATGGCAGGTCAACACAAGTAATCACAAGAAGAAATAATAAACTATTAAATTGACTCAAAAGTTATAGAAGTTGCCTCACACAAATTTATTAAATAATGCATACTACTTTAAAGAAGTAAAAGAGGTGCCTGGATGGCTCAGTGGATAAACCATTAGCATTCCACTCAGGTCATGATCCCAGGATTCTGGGATCAAGCCCCACATCTGGCCCCCCACTCAGAGGGGAGCCTGTTTCTCCTTCTGTCTGCCACTGTCCCTACTTGTGTTCTCTCTCTCTGTGTCTCTGTCAAATAAATAAATAAAATATTTAAAAAAATAAAAATAAAGAAAGAAATAAAAGAGGCTAAGGCACTTTCGTTTAGGGATAAGAGATTACTAAAGAAAAAGTTTTGGAAATAGGTCTTATTAAAGTGAAAATTTAAATAATTGAAATGCAGTCTTATATATGGGTTAAACCTCTAATTGATATATTTAGGGAGTTAATGTGTCAACAGGAAAATACTTCTTAATGAATTATTTTAAATACACTGTAGAAAGACAAGATAATATAAATATCAAAGAGTTCACAAAACATTGTACATATGAGATGTTTTGACATATATTTGATTGGATATCCAGAAGGACAAATTGCCTAGAATAAGGAAGAAACTTTATTAAGAGAAAGTGGGTCAGAAGCTGGTAATGGCAGAATAGAATTCATCCCATGAATACAACTAGATAATACTGACATCACATAAATGATTCAGAATGTCCCCAAGCCTGGCAGAACAAACCCCACAACTAAAGGTAGAGAAGAGGCCACATGGAAGAGAGTAGGAAGGGCAAAGACAGGTGGGGAGTTAAACAGACCCTGGGACCCATAGGTGGGGATAAAGGAGAGAAACGGACTATCAGACTTAGAGGCCTTAAAGGGAAAGGGGAAAAAATGTAGCTTTGAAAACTAAAAGGGCTGAATTATGAGTTCTTACAACCTGGGGGACCCAAAGCCTAGAATTTTAAAAATCATTGACTCAATGATGGGAGGGCATGGAGGACAATAGAAAGCCTAGTCTCTATCCTTAAAAATACAGCACAACTGGGGCTCCTGGGCGGCTCCATCAGATAAACATCTGCCTTTGGTTCAGGTCATGATCCTGGGGTTCTGAGATCTGACTCTATGTCAGACTCTCTGCTCAGTGGGGAGTCAACATCTCCCTCTCCCTCTGCCTGCCACTCTGCCTGCTTGTACATGCACTCTCTCACTCTTTCTCTGTCAAATGAATAAATGAAGTCTTAATTTAAAAAAAAAAAAGACAGCACAACAACCAGCCTTGAAGAGAAGTGTTTAAAAAATGCCTGCAGTAGGGGGACAGTTAGGATGGCAGAGAAGTAGGGGGATCTGGTCTTTCCTCATCCCTGAACACAATTGTATGGAGGCCAGATCACTTGAAACACCCAGGAAATTGATCTGAGGATTTGAAGTAGGGTTTCTGTGATTGGAGGCAGATAACAGGAGAGATGGCAGGTGAAGGAAAGGGAATTAGGGGAGAGAAAAGCTGTCATGCTACAGAGGGGAGGGAACCTTTTCCATGGGGAGAAAAAAGAGACAGGGGAAAGGGGTTGAGAGAGTGTGGCATTGGGTTCCCACAAAAAGAAAACCTCTCAGAATGGGGAGCAGGGGGAATTGAGTGGCACATATTTTTTGTAAACAATGAATATAGCTCAAACTCTGAACTTTGGGAAGTGCTAGACTTTCCCAGAGCAGAGCTGTATCCTCTCCTGGTGAGAAGGAAGACTCTGGCCCAGGACTATGCACAAATTGGTGTAGGGATCTCAGAGGTCACAATGGAAAAATAGTTCCCCTTATTGGAGTACATAGGGAAGAGGGTATATATCCTCTTCAAGGCCAAAAGATACGGCAAGTGTCAGCAAATACCCATTCATTGGCAAGAGACTAAGGCCTCTGCAGAGGGGCATAAGAGGAATAAGCTGGTAGCTGCTTTTCAAGATGCCACAGCATAGAATCTGTACACCTCACAGGCATCAGACTGTTTTTCTGGGAGAAAGAGCACTAATACAAGTACATAACTAAAGAAAGCCAGCAAACCATGAGGGAAGAGAGGAAGAGGAAAAAAAGGAACAGAGGAGCACTACAGAAACAAAAACAAAAAACAAGTAACAAAATGGTAATAAGTGCAAAACTATCAATAATTACTATAAATGTAAATTTACTAAACTTTCTAATCAAAACACATAGGGTGACAAAATGGATAAAAAGCAAGTCCCAGCTATATGCTGACCAAAGGCTCATTTCAAACATAAAGACACATGAAGATAGAACCTGAGGGGGTGGAGAAATATATATCATGCAAATGGATGTGAAAAGAAAGCTGGGGTAACAATACTTATATCAGATAAAATAGACTTCAATACCAGCACTGTAAAAGGAGGTAAATGACACTAATTTTACCAGGAACAATCCAACAAGAAAATATAATGATTGTAAATATTTATGCATCCAACATGGGAGCACCCAAATACATAAAGCAGTTAATAACAAACATAAAGGAACCAATCAATAATAATACAATAATAGTAGGGGACTTTCACACCCTAATTACATCAATGGATAGATCAAACGGACAGAAAATCAACAAGAAAACAGTAGCACTGATGACACATTGGACCAGATTAATTTAGCACTTATTTTCAGAATATTCCAACCTAAAACAGCAGAATGCACATTCTTTTCAAGTGCACACTGACATTCTCTATTATAGATCACAGATTAGGCCACAAAAGAAGTCTCATCAAATTCAAAAAGATCAAAGTCATACTACAACGCTATGAAACTAGACCACAACGCTATGAAACTACATATCAACCACAAGAAAAAAGTAGAAAGAACACAAATACATGGAGGTTAAATAACATGATACTAAACAATAAATGGATCAACCAAGATAGCACACAGGAAATCAAAAAAATACATGGAGACAGTGAAAATGAAAACACAATGGTTTAAACCTTTGAGATACAGTAAAGGTGACTCTAAGAGGGAAGTTTATAAAAACACAGGCCTACCACAGAAGCAAGAAAAACTCAAACAACCTAGCATTCTATGTAAAGAAACTAGAAAAAGAAGAATAAATAAAACACAAAAACAGTGGAAGGAAAGAAATAATAAAGACAGAGAAGAGATAAACAACAAGGAAAGGAAAGGAAAGGAAAGGAAAGGAAAGGAAAGGAAAGGAAAGGAAAGGAAAGGAAAGGGAAGGGAAGGGAAAGGAAGGGTTGGGTTGAAACTGGAAACTGTTTCCTTGAAAAGATCAATACACAGAAGACATGAACAGACATGTCGGCAAAGAAGACATCAAAATGGCCAACAGACACATGAAAAAGTGCTCAACATCACTCAGCATCAGGGAAATACAAATCAAAACCACAGTGAGATGCCACCTCACACCAGTCAGAATGGTTAAAATTAACAAGTCAAGAAACGAGAGATGTTGATAAGGATGCAGAGAAAGGGGAACTCTCCTACACTGTTGGTGGGAATGCAAGCTGGTGGGAATGCAAACTCTGGAAAACAGTATGGAGGGCCTTCAAAAAGTTGAAAATAGAGCTACCCTATGACTCGGCAATCACACTACTGGATATTTACCCTAAAGTTACAAATGTAGTGATCCGAAGGGGCATATGCACCCAAATGTTTAAAGCAGCAATGTCCACAATAGCCAAACTATGGAAAGAACCTAGATGTGCATCAACAGATGAATGGATAAAGAAGAAGTGGTATATATATACAATGGAATACTATGCAGCCATCAAAAGAAATGAAACCTAGCCGTTTGCAATGACATGGATGGAACCAGATAGAGGGTAATATGCTAAGCGAAATAAGTCAATCAGAGAAAGACAACTATCATATGATCTCTCTGATATGAGGAATTTGAGGGGCAGGGTGGGGGGTCCTGGGAGGTAGGGAGGGAAAAAAATGTAACAAGATGGGATCTGAAGGGGGACAAACCATAAGAGACTCTTAATCTCATGTTTAAGAGTCATGAGGGTTGCTGGGGGGGGGTGGGTAGGGATGGGGTGGCTGGGTTATGGACATTGGGGAGGGTATGTGCTATGGTGAGTGCTGTGAAATGTGTAAGCCTGATGATTCACAGACCTGTACCCCTGGGGCAAATAATACATTATATGTTAATTTAAAAAAAAGAAAAGAAAAGATCAATACAACTGATAAAACTTTAACCAGACTCATAAAGAAAAAGAGTACTCAAATCAACAAAACCTCAAGTGATAGAGGAGAAATAACAAATGACAGCACAGAAACACAAAGAATTATAAGAGAATATTATGAAATATTATATGCCAAAAAATTGGGCAACCTAAAAGAAAAGGATAAATTCCTGGAAACATATAAACTACAAAAACTGAAATAGGAAGAAATAGAAGATTTGTACAGACCAATTACAAGCTATGAAATTTAATCAATAATCAAAAACATTCCCAAGAAACTAAAGTCCAGGACCAGATGACTTCACAGGTGAATTCTACCAAATATTTATAGAAGACTTAGGACCTATTCTTGTCAAACTTTTCCAAGATAAAATGAGGAAGGGAAGCTTCCAAACAGTTCTATGAGGACAGTATTACTCTGATACCTACAACAGACAAAGGCACTACAAAAGAGAAAACTGTAGGCCAATATCTCTGATGAATATACATGGAAAATTCCTCAACACCATATTAACAAATCAAATGCAAAAATACATTTAAAAAAATCAGTGACCATGATCAAGTGAGATTTATTCCTGAGATTCAAGTGTGATTCAATATTTTCAAAGTATTTGACATCATACATCACATCAGCAAGAGAAAAGATGAAAATCAAATGATCATTTCAATAGATGCAGAAAAAGCATTTGACAAGGTTCAATATCCACTCATGATAAAATCCTCAACAAAATATTTGTAGAAGGAACATATGTCAACAAAATAAAGCCCATATATGAAAAGCCCACCGCTAACATCCTACTCAATGGGGAAAAACTGAGAGCTTTTCCCCTAAGGTCAGATGAAAACAAAGCTGTCCACTCCTGCCACTTTCATTCAACATAGTCCTAGAAGTCTTAGCCATAGCAATCAGACAAGAAAAGGAATAAAACTCATCTAAGTGATTTTAAAAAAAAAAGATAAAACTCACTACTAGCAGATGACATGATGCTGTATAGAGAAATTCCTATAAAGTCCAACAAAAAACTACTAGAACTGACAAATGAATTCACTAAGATCTCAGGATACAAAATCAACATACAGAAATCTGTTATAATTTCTATGTAGCAATATTGAACCAACAGAAAGATAAATTAGAAAACAACATCAATTACAATTATACCAAAAACAATAAAATACCTAGGGAAAAAACTTCACCAAGGAGATCAAAGACCTGTACTCTAAAAACTGTAAAACACTGATGAAAGAAATTGAAAATGATACAACCAAATGACAAGGTATTCCATGCTCATGGGTTGGGAGAACAAATATTGTTAAAATGTCTATACTACCCAAAGCAATCTAAACATTTACTACAATCCCTATCAAAATACTAACAGCATGTTTCACAAAACTAAAACAAGCAACTCTAAAATTTGTTTTAGATAGGGGTGCCACCAAAATCACAAACCCAAATAACCAAAGCAAGTTGAAAAAGAACAAAATTGGAGTTATCACAATTCTGGACTTGAAATTATATTACAAAGCTATAGTAATCAAAACAGTATGGTATTGGCAGGAAAGTAGAAACAGATCAAGGGAACAGAATAAAAAGTTCAGAAATAAACCCATGATACAATTACTCTTTGACAAAGAAGACAAAAAATAAGAAGTGGGAAGACAGTCTTTTTCACCAGTGGAGTTGGAAAAACTGGAAAGCTACATGCAAAAGAAAGAAACTGGAACAATTTTTTATACCAAACACAAAAATAAATTCAAAAGGAAACTTTGTGCATTATTGTTGGAGATGCAAACTGATGTAGCCACTGCTGAAGACAATATGAGGTTTCCTAAAAACTTAAAATAGAGCTATTCTATAATCCATTAATTCCATGACTGGGCATTTACTTAAAGAATATGAAAACAGTAATTTAAAAAGATTTGTGCACTCCTCTGCCTTTGAGGCACTATTTACAATGGCCAAAATATAGAAGCAGCTCAAGTGTGCATACATAGAAGGGGACTAATATCACACTTATCTTGAAGAGCACTGTGTAATGCATAGAATTAATGAATCACTATATTTTACACCTGAAACTAATATAAAACTGTAGGTAGACTATATCGATTTAAAATTTTTAAAAATATCCTTAGAGTTAATTTAAAGAAAAAAAAAGAAAAATGTTCAATCAATAATCTTTAAGTTAAGGAAAGACTACAGAATTTTCCAAATTAAAGGAGACTAAAACATTATGGTAATTAAATTAACATATAATTCTAAATTGTATTATTTTTTATAAAGAAAACTTTTAGTCACTGGTGAAACTTAAATAGCATTGGAGAAGTACATGTAATAATGTACCAATGTTAATGCCCTGACACTAATGGTTATATCACGCTTATCTAGCAGATTATTCTTTTTTGTTATAAACACATACTATTATATTGAATAACAGATGGATCATCAAATGATCCAGGAATAAATGATCTTCATGGTTACTTGTTAGTTTTCTTCTTCATATTTTATATTATTTCCAAATTTAAAAAAATAGCAAAATATTAAGTACTGCCCTACACCTCCAATTTGGGGCATAGGTCACTTGTAATGAAATCCTAATATTGACTGAGGAAGCAAGAGAACGGTTTCCATTTGAGCTAAACCCTCTTAATGTGTAGAAATTGTCATGCTGTCCCAGGGCAGTGGAATATCTGAAATTCTTGTTGGCATTAAGTATAGGGTTTAAATTATTTCTAGTTCTCTTTGGGGAGAATATGTTTGGTTTTGTAGTTAAATTCAGTTTTGTGCTTAAAATATTAGCAGTTTTTATTTCCTTCCTTTTTTATTTTGGTTGTTGTTTTATTTTTCACATAACTGATATTTCTGATATGAGTCTCCAGGGGGCATTTCTTTTTCTTTTTTTCTTCCTCTTTTTTTTTTAATTAATTAATCCCCTGCGTCTCTTATGAGCAAAGTAATAAAACTGTTCCTTTTGTTACTGCACAATTTGAAGCAAGAATTCTTTGTTACAAAATTTGGGTTCCTTTCACATGAGGGATTTCCCAAAATCACTTTTCATTTAGAATTTTTATAGAGACATTTACCTTCATCTTAATATATAAGAGAAAAGGCAGAAAATGAATCTTACCTAGCCTGAATGAGGATTCTAATTATTTGAATATTTGACAGTCATTTAATGACTGTCCATGGGAGTAAAAGTTATTAACAGATGAATATAATTTCCAGAATGCATATATGTTTTTAGAATCTTTTTGCAGAAATGCTCTGGAATTAACTTTCCTCTTAAACTATAGATTTTTTTTTTGTATTACCCCAGATAATTGAATTTTTTTCTGGGTTTTCTTTATTTTTAAAATTTAATTTACTTTTATTCATCATTTATTTTGACCCCTGTTTCTACCATATTCCCATAAGGGGAAAATTATATCAATATATTCTAGATATGGTAAGTCACTTATAATTTGCAGTAAATATCTAGATCATAAATGAAAGCATTCCCACAAGTAAAAGTAAGGTAATATCCATTGACATTTTAACTGTCATTTACTTTTCTATTTTTATGTAGATGTAATAGTCAAAACTTCATTATTAAATGCAACTGATATGAGAAGACTGATGTATTTGAAATGAGTGAAAAATAATAAGTGAAATGAGTTAAAGGAACAATGGAGAAGTGCTACATCGGGACAAAATAATGGTATATCTGAATATTTCAGTCATAGACTAGGTAATGTCATTATTTCCACATTTCACAAATTTTTAAAGTTTTAATAAGCTAAGAATTTTTGAAGAACAAATTACATATAGATATTGATATTAATTTTCTGGATGTTATAAGATATTTTTCAATATTTTTAAAATATACATAGAGAATACATTTAAGATCAAGCTTATGTTCTATTTAGACATGAAAGAGAATTCACCTCATTTGGAAATTATCAGCTCAAATTTAAATGATCTTTCAAGTTCAAACAGGGAAAAAGTAAAAGTTTAGTAGTGCTGTTCTCATAACTGTCTCTTAAATGGAAACCATCAGTTAGATTGACCTACGTTGATATAGTTTTAAGTATCATCTAACCTGTTAAGTTGGATCCATTTTTAAAACTTCTTTACATTTCTGATTGCATTTTTTTCTATTTGCCACTTTTGTAAAAATCCTCTTTTTTCCAATTCTGAAGTTGTCTTCCTATCTCTACTTAATAGTACTCAAGTCTGAAATGAGGAATCAGTCAAGAGAGATCAAGTTCATTCTCCTAGGATTGACCGATGACCCACAATTGCAAATTGTGATTTTTATATTTTTCTTTCTAAACTATGTGTTGAGTGTGGTGGGGAACTTAACCATCATCCTTCTTACTCTGATAGATCCCCGCCTCAAGACTCCCATGTATTTTTTCCTCCAAAATTTCTCTTTCTTGGAAGCTTCATTGACAACAGTCTGTATTCCCAGATACCTGATAAGCATTGTGACTAAAAACAAAATAATTTCCTACAATAATTGTGCAGCTCAGTTATTCTTTTTCCTCTTATTAGAAATTACAGAATTTTATGTGCTGGCTGCCATGTCTTTTGACCGTTACGTAGCAATCTGCAAACCCCTACACTATCCCCTCATTATGAACAGCAAAGTGTGCTACCGACTTTTATTCAGTTCATGGACAGTTGGGTTTCTGCTTTCATTTCCACCATTGGCCTCAGGACTGAAACTGGATTTCTGTGCTTCCAAAGTAATTGATCATTTCATGTGTGACACTTCCCCTGTGCTGCAGCTTTCCTGCACTGACACTCATTTACTGGAATTGCTTTCATTTGTCTTATCACTTGTAAATCTCCTGGTCACATTGCTCTTACTGGTTCTTTCTTACACTTATATTATCAAGACCATTCTAAAGATCCCCTCTGCTCAGAAAAGAACAAAGGCTTTTTCTACTTGTTCTTCTCATATGATTGTAGTCTTGCTTACTTATGGTAGCTGTATCTTTAATTACATAAAGCCAACAGCAAAAGAAAGGGTGACTTTATCCAAAGGTGTAAGTGTTATTTATACCTCGGTTGCCCCTTTATTAAACCCTTTCATTTACACTCTCAGAAACCAGCAAGTGAAACAAGCCTTCAAGGACACACTCCAAAGGATTTTCTCTTTTTTCAAAAAATGAAGAAGAAATTTAATTTTAAAACCTTAGAGAAAAAAGTAAATAAAAATTTTGACTCATCTGATAAGTTTACTTAATCTGTCCTTCAATTAGTTCACCTCATAGTGTTTTTTCACTTCACAATATTTTAACCAAACCTTTCAACACAGTGCATCTTTTCCTTCCTAATTCTCTTTATGATTAAATGCATTCCTTTCTGTGCTACAGTATGAGTATTCTCCTGAGTTATCAATACAAATGTGAAACTTGTTTTACTGTACAAAACATGGTACTGACCTCCTCAAAAATGATTTTAAATACTCACTGTAAGAATTTTATAAAAGTATACAGACATCAATATAACAACATGCACTACTACTGGGACTCTAGGAACTTCTTCAAATGTCACTCACATGTTTCATCATGGAAAGAAAAATAAGCAGGCTTCAAGTCATAAAAAGCTCATATGTTCTAAAATGTAGCAGGGTTTTATCTGGTAGGTTTATAGATCTGAAAATTTGGAATGAATAAGAATCGCACACATGGTTGGCTTATCACACACACAAGTCAATGATCTCATTCTTAAAATGTCTCTTCAATTTACCTGGAGTACAGTATAGAAACGTGGATGGTAGGTGATTCTAATGCAGGCGGTACCAATAAGAGTTTTCTTTTTTAATAAAAAAACCTATGCAAACAGATTTTTACTTTATAAAGATGCTATGTTAAATGTATGGAGGAGGGTTTTTGGATGTTGGAATCTGGGTGGCAAGTTAGAGGGCCAATATTTTAAACTAAATGGGTTATTTGAGAGTTGAAATGCAATAGTGTCAATGAATCTGAAGCTCCAGAAAATGGCTCCAGAAATATTTAGGAAAACAAAGAGGAATGGTTGGACATTTGGTTATATGGAATTATTGAAAAAATATTATTAAAAATGATTTGAGTCTCCCTTCTCCTTCCCTTCTGCCCCTACACGTACTCACTTATACTTAAAATGCTTTTAAAAAAGTGAGTATTACTGGTATCCTGTCAGATAAAAAATAAAAATAAAAAATGGACCTACAAAGAAATCCATGAAATATAATGAGTTCTATATTCAATATAATATGCCAACAGAGAAATATGAGTGAAAAAAAATCATTAAGGTATGTAATGTTATAATCCTATCCATATAGCTTTGAGAAGAAAACAATTTAAGTTCAGGTTTGTGTTCTGGTTTATTTTACTATTTTAAGCCAACACTGGTTTTTTTTGTTTTTAAAGATTTTATTTATTTATTTGAGAGAAAGTGAGAGAGCAGCAGAAGGAAAGGGATAAGAAGGCTCCCTGCTGGGCTCCTGGGTAGCTCAGTGGATTAAAGCCTTTGCCTTCAGGTCATGATCTCAGGGTCCTGGGATCGAGGTCCGCTTCAGGCTCCCTGCTCAGTGGGGAGCCTGCCTCCTCCTGTCTCTCTGCCTGCCTCTCTGCCTACTTGTGATCTCTCTCTGTCAAATAAATAAATAAAATCTTTAAAAAAAAAAAAAGAAGAAGAAGAAGAAGGCTCCCTGCTGAGCAGCGAGCCTGACATGGGGCTGGATCCCTGAGCCAAAGGCAGACACTTAACCTGCTGAGCCACACAGACACCCCTTAAGCCAACATTGTTAACCATCTTCTTTTCTAACATAATTACAGGGGAATAAGTTCATGTTATTATATTCAAGGCCTTTAAAGCTTTCCAATAAGCACTTCAAAAATTACTTGACCCTTATTAGAATTGGTTTTTATTTTTCTTATTCTTTGGGTTGTCATTTCACTTTCCTGATAGTGTCCTTTGTTCACAAAATGTTTAATTTTGATGAAGTTAATTTTTTTTTGTTTGTTTGTTTTCTTGCTTGTGCTTCTGGTGTCATATTTAAAACATCATTGCTTAATCCAAAGTTGCAAGGATGTATACCTGCTGTTTATTCTAAGAATTTTATAGATTTATATCTATATTTATGTCTTTGGTTTCTATGGAGTGATGTTTGTTTATGGTTTGAGGTAGAAATTAAAGTCAATTTTTGCATGAAAATAGTTATCACAACATGATTTGTTGAAAAAGCTCTTATTTCCCCTTTGAACAATCTTGGCACTCTAGTTAAAAACCAATTGACCATAAATGTATGGGTCTATTATAGACTCTCAGTTCTATTCCTTTGAGTTATTGCTCATTTGCTATGCCTGTATCATACTGTCTTTCTTGATCACTGTAGCTTTATATGAAATTTGAAGTTGGAAAGCATGACTGTTTCAACTTTGTTCCTTTTTCAATATTGTTTTGGCTATTCAGGGTCACTTGCAATTCCATATGAATTTTAGGATTAGATTGCTCATTAATGCAAAAAGAGCACTTGAAAATTTAATAAGGATTATATTGAATCTGTGGGTCAGTTCAGAAGTAGAAGTAAGAGGTTTAGAAGTAAGAAGAAGAAGTAAGAGACCATCTTAATTAAAAATATCAGGTCTACTATCAAATAATATGAGATGTCTTTTTATTTATTTAAGACTTCTTTAATTTCTTTTTAAGTTTTGTTATTTTCTTGGATAAAATGTGGTACTTTCATGGTTAAATTTACATAAAATAACTCCTACAACTGAACAATAAAAAACCAAACAATCAAAAAATATAGACAAAGGACTTAAAGAAGATATACACACAGGTAAAAGCAGATGAAAAAATGCTCAAGAATAGTAGTATTTAGGAAAATGTAAGTCAAAACCACAATGATATACTGCTTTACAATCACTGGGACAGTTACGTATGTATATGTGTGTGTGCCTGTATGTGTGTGAGTACATATATGTTAGTTATATATATATCACAAAAAGTAAGAAGTGCTATTATACAGAATAACAAGTGCCGATGTACAGAATTTGGAACCCTCATACACTGCTGGTGACAATGTAAAATGTGTATCCATTTGGAAAAGTTTCGCATCTCATCAAGAAGGTATAGAGTTACTATATAACCCAGAAATTCTACTTCTAGAAATTAAAAAACATACGTTCACACAAAAACTTCAACACACATTTTCATAGATGCATCATGCATATGTCAAAAAGTAGAAAAAACTTAAGTAACCTTCAAGTGATGAATGGATAAACAAAATGTGGTACAGGTAAATTTCATTCATTTTCATTTTATTGTACTTTGCTTTGTTGTACTATCCATAACTGCATTCCCTACAAGTTGAAGATTTATGACAATCCTGTATCAATCAAGTCTACTGGTGCCATTTTTCCAACAGCATTTGTTCATCTCTGTATTGCGTTGTAGTAATTTTCACAATATTTCAAGATTTTTCATCATTATTATATTTGTTATGGTGATCTGTGATCTTTTATATCACTATCGGAATTGTTTTGGAACACCATAAACACTGCCCATATGAGACAGCAACTACAATCAGCAAATGCTGTGTGTGTTCTGACCGATCCACTGACCCCTTCTCTCTCCCTCTCTTCTGGCCTCTCTATTTCTTGACACACAAAAATATTGAAATTAGGCTAAATAATTACCCTAAAGTGGCCTGGAAATGTTCGAGTAAAAGGAAGAATCACGTTTCTCACTTTAAGTCAAGCTAGAAATGATCAAGCTTAATGAAGAAGGCATATAAAAAGCCAGGATAGGTCAACATCTGTTTCTCTTGCACCACTTAGCCAAGTTGTGAATACAAAGAAAATTTCTTAAAGGAAATTAAAGTGCTACTTCAGTGAAAGGCATGAGTGATAAGAAAGTGAAGCATCCTTATTGCTGATGGGAAGAAATTTTTATTGATCTGGATAGAAGATCAAATGAAGCATAATATTCCCTTAAGCCAAAGCCTAATCCAGAGCAAGGCCCTGATTCTCTTCAATTCTATGAAGACTGAGAGAGGTGAAGAAGTTACAGAAAAAAAAAAATCTGAAGCAAGCACAGATCATGAGGTTTAAGGAAAGAAGCCATCTACATAACACAAAGTACAAGGTAAGTAGCAAGGATTGATGTAGTAGCTGAAGTGAGTTATCCAGATCTAGCTAAAGTAATTAATGAAGGTGGCTACACTAAACCACACACTTTCAATGCAGACGAAAAAGACTTATAGTGGATGAAGATGCCATCTAGCACTTTTACAGCTAAAGAGTAGCTATTGCCTTGATTCAAAACTTCAAAGTCTAGGCTGACTCTCTTGCAAAGGCTAAACACAGCTTGTGATTCTAAATTGAAGCCAATGTTTACTGACCATTCTGAAAGTCCTTGGCTGCTTTAAAATTATGCTTAATCTATTCTGCCTGTGCTCTGTAAATGGAATAACAAGGCCTGGACGACAGCACCTCTGTTTACAAACATGGTTTATAAATATTTTAAGCTCACTGTTGAGACCTACTGCTCAATAAAAGATTCCTTTCAAAATATTATTGTTCATTGACAATGCACCTGACCTTTCCAGAGCTCTAATGGAGAGGTACAACACAATAAATGTTTTCATGACTGCTAACATCACCATTCTGCAGCCCCTGAATTAAGGGGTAATTCTGACTTTCAAGGCTTATAATTTTAGAAATACATTTCATAAGGCTAGAGTTGCCATGAATACTGATTTCTCTGATGGATCTGGGCAGAGTAAATAGAAAATTTTCTAGAAAAGATTTACCACTCTAGATGCATTAAATACATTTTTTGATTCATAGGAAGGGGCCAAAAAGAGTCAACATGAACAGGAATTTGGAAGAAGTTGATTGCAACATATAATATTTAAAAATTTTATCAGTTATTGTTCCGTGTAGAAATAACTGAACCCCAGACTTTGGTCAAAATCACTTATATTATACAAATATTAATGAATCTTGGAATAAATACAAGGTATGATTTATTTATTTCTGTGTTTGGGGATCTTTCCATACTTTAAACCATTTATAAATTAAAAATTACTGATTCATTGTAGTTGTGTCAATGTAATGAAATTTATTAATGTACTTTACATAAAAGCATGTTCAATAATTTTAATCCAATATATTTAGACAATTACTGACAAAGCATATTTAGAATATCCACATCATATTAAATAATTCTCTTTGTGTCCTCAGAGACATTCCCTATGCTCCCCAAGCCAGCCATTGGATTCAGGTATCCACTGATGTCCTTTGGCCATATATATTATTTTTGTTTTTTCTGAAATTTCTTATAAAAGAAATCAGAAATTGTGAGATTTAAAGTCTGGTTTCTCTTGCTCAGTCATATTTTGGAGGTTCACCCATTTTATTGTGTGCATCCTTAAGTTCTTTCTTTTTTGCTCATGCAATTTGGCCACATCTAAATTTAGCATATTTGATTTAGCAAATTTAGAATCTCTGGCATCCTTTTGTCTTAGCCATCTTTCCCTCCCCATTCCCACATGCTGGCACTCTTATTGTCTGAGGACTCTCTCTCCACAAGACAGAATCATTTGCTTTGATCAGTGTAATAATCAAGTACACATCATATTCTGAAATGCCAATCACTAAAAGCTTGTATCCTTCCATAATGTCCTTCTGAAATAAGTGTCTGACAAAGGAAAATTAATTGAGGGCGGGGGTTATTCACCTATACCTTGGTGACTCTATTCCCCAATTCCCATTCTCCATGGCAGTTGGAATTAGAGAATTACAGGAATTGTCTAGAGAAAAGTAAGAAGGATACATGAAGAGGAACACCATTCACCATGTTGTTGCTCTTTTTGGCATCTCATCCCAACTTCCTAATTAACATCTTCTACTCTCCTTTTTGTTGCAGCATGTTGCAAGACTCAACCCACTTTTCTCCTTTGTGCTAGTAGCTACTTGATCTTTTGGGGTTTATACCCACAAAGAGTTGCTGTGGAATAATACACTGTCTTACCTCCTGTCTTTGCTAACATCTCATGAGTCAGCATATTTGGTTTAAAGTTATACTGCCAGTTATATATGGAATCACAAAGTGGTGTGATTATAAGAAATCACAAATTTGCAAATTCTTGCAGCATGGGACCTTTATCACTCAGGGTTCAGATCAAGGTAGGATTTCTGTAAGGACTCTGGAAAGAAAGGAGATAATGGAGGAATTATAGCTTTTAAAAAATAATGAAAGTGATAAGGAAGGAAAAGTTTGAGCACCACATAGAATGTTGAGGAAACTAACACAAATGATCTCATGCTGAAGCCCTGGAGAATGGTTCAAGAAACTTTAAGACATAGCTGTGGTTGCAGTGGTGGGGAGAGAGCCTGCTTACAGAGGTATCACAAAGTATTAGAGGTGGCAGAGTACAAAATCTGAACTTTTATGTTCACTACCATGAGACATGTGCCTGGATTAAACTTTCTGAGATGGCATGAGGAGTGAATCCCTGGAGTGCCAGGGTACTCTGAGGATTCCCTGGGTCACAGGAAGAATAGGTGGTGCTAAGGTGCTGCACTGTTCCCAGGCATGGAGCCAGGAAACCAGGAGAGAGTAGCGGGTCTTGGTGCTGGCTTTCTGCTATAAACTGTGAGCTGCTGCAAGATTGGGGGTCCATGGTCCTGGGATGGGTTGGCAAGGCTGGTAAGACCATCCACTAGATGAATAGTGCTGGTCCTTCCCAGGGGCATCCCTGAAATTTGGAGTTGTGAGACTTGGTCAGGGGTCTGATGGATAAAGGCTCAGACACAGGCAGAGGAAATGCAGGGTTCAGAAAGAAACCAGGAAAACAAATAGGGTGATTGACTGCTTTTATGTGAGGCTCACTGAAGACTAGAGGATACAAATTTTCCACTCTGAAGCTAGAGATGAGGGTATAGCCATCTACATCCTACTCATCATTGCTGAAAGTCTTCAGGGTACAAAACAATGCCACCTTGTAGAGGCCACAGCTGCATACACCAAGCCCTGACCCCTGCCCCCTGGAGATGTATTTCCCCTAAAAGAAGTCAGCCTGAGAATCAGTGTAACAGACCTGTCCCCCAGAAGAGCAGCACAAATAAATAGCTCATACCAAGTTTATTGATTATAGAATGCAACAAATTTCAGCTCTAGAGGAAATAGGATTGAACTTTTTTTTAACTTCTATTTTTTATTTCTATTATTTTTATTATTTATTCATTTTTTCTTGTATTTTCCAATTCCTTTTCATTTTTTATTATTAACTTTTTAAATTTTAATATATAAACATTTCATATATAGTCTTTTTTGTCTACTTCTACTGTATTTTATTTTTTATTTTGGGATCTAAGTTCTTTTAACAAGCAGACCGAAACACAGTCAGAATCTAGTTTTGGGGGGATTTCTTGTTTTATGTTTTTGTTTTTCTTGGCTTTGTGGGGGTTTTTTCCTTGTGTTTTTTTTTCTTTGTTTTTTTCTTTGTTTTTTTTGTTTGGTGGGGGTTTTTTTGTTTGTTTGTTTCTTTGTTTTTGTTGGTCTTTTTCCTCTTTTCTTTTCTTTTCTTGACAAAATGAGGAGACAGAGGAATTCAACCCAAAAGAAAGAACACAAGGTAGAACTCACATCCAGGGATTTAATCTATATAGACATAAACAAGATGTCTGGATTAGCATTTAAAACAATTGTACAAATTGGGCTTGAAAAAAGCTCAGCAGACACTAGAGAATCCTTAACTACAGAGATAAAAGAACTAAAATGTAGTCAGGCCAAAATTAAAAATGCTATATCCACAATGTAAACACAAATGGAGGGCATGAAAAGGGGAATGAATGAAGCAGAGGAGAAAATCAGTGATATAGAAGATAAAATTATGGAAAATAATGAAGCCAAAAAGAAGAGGAAAAGAAAGGTAATGGGCCATAGGGAATACAGTGACTTAGTAAAACATAATAACATTCATATCATAGGAATCCAATAAAATGAAGAAAGAGATAAAGGGGCAGAAGGGTTTTGTCCTGTTTTGTTTTATTTGGTTTTGAGGAAATTATTGCTGAAAACTTCACTAATCTAGGGAAGACACATCAAAATCCAAGAAGTACAGAAAACTTCCATTAAATTCAACAAAAGCCAGCCATCATCAAGGCATACCATAGTCAAATTCACAAAATACACAGATAAGGAAAGAAACCTGGAAACAACAAGGGGAAAAAAGTCCTTATCCTACAAGGGAAGACAGACCAGGTTCTCAGCAGATCTGTCCACAGACATTTGGCAGGCCAGAAAAGAATGGAAGGAAGTATGCAATGTGCTAAATGGGAAAAACCTGCAGCCAAGAATTCTTTATCCTGCAAGGCTTTCTTTCAGAATAGAAGGAAGAGAGAGAAAGAGTTTTCCAGGCAAAAACTAAAGGCATTCTCAAACACCTAACCAGTCTTGCAAGAAATTTTAAGAGGGACTCTTTGAATGGAGAAAAAAAAATACCAAAAGCAATAAAGACTAGAAAGGACTAAAAAAAATCACCAGAAATAATTTCCAATTCTATAGGTAATACAATGGTACTAAATTCATAACTCTCAATAATCACTCTGAATGTAAATGGACTAAATGCTCCAATCAAAAGACATAGGGTATAAGAATGGATTAAAAAAATCCATCTTTATGCTTCCTACAACAGACTCATTTTAGACTGAAGGACACTTGCAAATTGAAAATGAGGGAATAGAGAACCATCTATGATATAAATGTATCTCAGGAGAAAGCTGCAGTAGCCATACTTATATCAGACAAACTAGATCTTAAAATAAAAACTGTAATAATAGATGAAGAAGAGCATTATATCAAAATTAAGGGGTCTAACCATCTACAAGAACTCACAATTGTAAATATTTATGCTCCCAACTTGGGAGCACCTAAATATATAAATCAATTAATAACAAACATAAAGAACCTCACTGATGATAATACAAAAATAATAGGAGACCCTGACCCCCACTTACTACAAGGGATAGATCATTTAAGCAGCAAATCAACAAGGAAACAATGGCTTTGAATGACACACTGGAACAGATTGACTTAACAGATATATTCAGAACATTTCATCTTAAAGCAGCAGAGTACATATTCTTCTCGAATACACATAGAATATTCCCCAGAATAGATCACATACTGGCTGACAAATCAGCCCTCAAGTACAAAAAGATTGAGATCATACCATGCATATTTTCAGACCACAGCACTATGAAAACACAAGAAAAAATTCGGAAAGAACTCAATTACATGGAAGTTAAAGAACACCCTACAAAAATATGAATGGGTTAACCAGGAAATTAAAGATGAATTAACAAAATACACGGGGGACACCTGGGTGGCTCAGTTGGTTGTGCATCCAACTTTTGATTTTGGCTCAGGTCATGATCTCAGGACCCTGGGATCAAGACCCAAGTCAGGCTCCACACTCAGCAGGGAGTCTGCTTGAGGATTCCCTCCCTCTCACTCTGCCTGTACCCCCTTAAAAGAAATAAATAAATCTTAAAAAAATACATAGAGGCAAATGAAATTGGAAGCACAATCTTTAGGATGCAGCAAAATCAGTCCTAAGAGGGAAGTGTATTGCAGTACAGGCCTACATCGAGAGGCAAGAATAGTATCAAATATACAATGTAATCTTACACCTAAAGGAGCTAAAAAAGGAACAGCAAATAAGGCCTAAAGGTAGCAGTAGAAGGGAGATAAAGATTAGAGCAGAAATAAATGATATAAAGACAAACAAATGAAACTAAGAACTGGTTCTTAGAAAGAATTGATAAAATTGATAAATAGCTAGCCAGACTTACCAAAAAGAAAAGAGAAAGGACCCAAATAGATAAAATCATGAATGATAAATAAAACAGAAATACAAACAACTGTAAGAGAATACTATGAAAAATTATATCCTAACAAAGTGGGTATCCTGGAAGAAATGGACAAATTCATGAAAGTGGCTGAGTTGTGTCTTCCTTTAAAACTATCTATCTGTTCCATGTGAGTGATTTATAATAGTGAATATAAACCAGTGGTTTTGGAACATAAATCATTTTGCTCACCACTGTGAATAATAAAAATATTTTATCAAAAACACTAATTCCAAAAGATATATGCACCCCCCACATTTTTTGCAGCATTATTCATAATAGCCAAGGTATGGAAGCAACCCAAGTGTATGTTGATAGATGAATAAAGAAGAGGATATATGGATACACACACACACACACACACACACACACACACACTATCTCTCTCTCACACTGGAAATTACTTGGCTATAGAAAGGATGAGATCTCATCTTTTACAGCAACTTTGATGAACACAGAGGATACTATGCCAAGTGAAATATACCAGATAAAGACAAATACCATATGCTTTCACATATAGTAAAATCAAAAAAGCAAAATGAACAAGTAAACCAGTAAACAAAGCAGAAACAGACCCATCAATACAGATAATTAATTGATGGTTTCCATATGGTAACTATTGGGGCAATGGGCAAAATGGGTGAAGAGGATTGGAAGGTACAGGCTTCTACTTACAGAATAAAAAATCACGGGAATAAAGAGTACAGCAGAGGGGATGTAGTCAATGCTATTATAATCGTGTTGTATGGTGACAGATGATATTTACTCTAATGGTGAGCATAGCACAATATATGTATAGACTTACTGAATTGCAGTGTTGTACACCTGAAGCTAATGTACATTGTGTGTCAGCAATACTCAATAAAAACAAAGTATTATGGATGAATGAGTAGAAGTGAATTGAGTTGTCAAGGGTAAAAGACATTATGTGACTGTGAACACCCTAAAGGAGAAAAAAAGTATGATTATTAAAAGAAATAAGGAACTAAAACCACAGCTATTCTGGAATGGAAAAGGTGAGAGTGGATGGAGTGAAGTGAAATTGCAGGGAAGGGTCAAATAATACTGTGTTTTGGCCTTGCTAAAATTAGACACTTATATTGAGGGTATTAAGAAACATTTTTTCTTTTTCCTGAATAATGAGAAGTATGAGTTTCTCTGACCCATGTTCTCTGAGCTAGACACATTACTTGCAGGGGATACAATGGCTTTGGTGCTCTAAGTGACTCACTGTCCAAACTCTCATGTTGTCTCTATCCTAATGATATTAGAGCAGTTGATTATTTCTTTAAAAAGGAACAAAAACAGATTCATATCTTACATAAGAACAAATTAGGGGTGGATTAAAGAGGCAAATGGGAAGAGAAAAACCATAGAAATAGTAAACATGAATGAATATTTACATGATTTTGAAGTATACCTAGAAAGGTGCTCTAAGAAGAATAGGTCACCAAGAACTCATGATACAATTTTTTGAGTGGAAGTACCTCATAAATAAGTTAAGGAGACATTCTGAAAACTTAATTCAACAAAAGAAATTCATGATAGGTTTATGTCCAAATACATAAATATCTGCTACTAGTAAATGAGAAGATATAACCCCCCAAAGTGAACAAGAGTTATGAATAAGCAATTCATGGATGACAAATAAAATTGTTAAAATGTTCAATTTCTCTGAATATTATGCAAACTGAAATAAGTATGTCAGAGAAAGACAAATACCATATGATTTTACTCATATGTGAAATTTGAGGGGGAAAAATGAGAAAGGGAAAAAAAGAGAGAGAGAGAAACAAACCAAGGAACAGACTCTTAACTATACGGAACAAACTGATGATTACCAGAGGAGAGGAGGATGGGTAGGGGGATGAGGTGAATAGGTGGTGGGGATTAAGGAGTGCACTTGTGATGAGCACTGGGTTTTGTACGGAAGTTTTGAATCACTATAGTGTACACCTGAAACTAACACTACACTGCATGTTAACTAACTGGAATTTAAATTAAAACTTTTTATAAAAAGATGTAAGTGTTATAAATTTAAGTATAGAAGCATATGGGAATATCGCTGTGCTTAACTCATTGAAACTCCACTGTTCATAATCTTTCTTTCAAGTAACATCTTTTTTTAATATGCTTTAAGTGTATGTAAACTTAAGAGGAGACATATATGGAACTTGCCTTATGCTTAAGTCATTGAAATGACACTATGTTTGATCCATCTTTCAAGTAAAATCTTCTTTTGTTAAAATATATGTGTTTGTAAACATATGTGCAGGAGCATGTGGAATAGCCCTGTGCTTAATTCATTAAAACTACATTAGGTAAAAAAAATTTTTTTCAACCTCTCTAATAATTGGAGAATATGAAATTTAAAAGGATATATAACATTTACCTACTAAGAACTTCTTGTATCCTAACTAGTCTGTAAGTGCTTTCATTCATTATCTCCTTTAATCTTTACAATGTCCTAGGATGGAAGAATGTTACTCTTCTCATTTTATGAGTATAGTAATTGATGCTAAGACAGGTTGGATAAGTTCTGCAAGTTTACAAAGGTATTGGATCTCTTTAACCTCAAAATCTAGGCAATGTGATCTGATCTTTATAATACTGTCTTTATTATTAGGTGAGTTGTGGCATCATTTTGCCTTTCTATTTTGCTTTTCCATTTTTAAAATGTGTAAATGATCTCTAATATCCGTGATGGTTAGCTTGCAATGAAAGGTCCTTATTCTTGTCTGTGGGAGAGAAATTTTGAAATATCTATCAAAATTGAGTACTCACAGGGATACCTGAATGCCTCAGTAATTAAGTGTCTGCCTTCGGCTCAGGTCATGATCCCAGCATCCTGGGATCAAGTCCCACATCAGGCTTCTTGCTCAGGGGGGAACCTGCTTCTCCCCTTGCGTGCCGCTCCCCCTGTTTGTACTCTCGCTCTCTCTTTCTTTCTCTGAAAATAAATAAATATCTTTTTAAAAAATTCAGTACTCACATAAATGCTATACAAATACTTATATATATGCAAATGAATGCATACAAATGGACTTAGCCTTGTAGCTGATAATGTGAATTTGTACCAACCTGATATCTTCAAATATAAGCAACAATGAAACTACTAAATTAAACAGAAGTCTCCTCTGTTATTCTATGCAACTATAAATGAATGATAATTTGACAATGAGTGATATCCACTACACTTTGTTAACTGAAAAAAAAGGAAAATTACAGAATATTTTCTGTAGTAAAACTGTAGTAAAACTGTATTACTATATTATATAAGTAAAAAGGACCCAATTGTAATTGGTGAGAATGTCAATTGGTACAGCCATTGTCAAAAACATTATGGAATTTCCTCAAAAAATTAAGACTAGGAATACCTTATGATCTAATGATTCCATATTTGGTATTTTCAAGGGAATAATAAGATCTAGAATTGGCCACATGGAGTGTGGATATAGTAAACAGGTTGGGGCTAAGAGTTGACAAAATAAAGGATTTCTAGAGAGGCTTTTAGATCTGGCAGAGGATTTAATCCTGAATGGTTTTTGGGTTTTTTGTTTTTTTTGGGGGGGGGGGTCACAGGAGTCCTTTTAGTAGTTTGTGTCTTTTTTTTTTTTTT